>BQNB010114957.1:0-21653 GCA_026074375.1 Tanacetum coccineum
AAAAACCCGCATTTAATATCTTTGTAATTTCTTTTCTAGCTCCTTGCTAGTTTATAAAATTTTGCCGTTCAAAAAAAAAGCAAACTTTGGAAAATACAGTAAAGAAGAAGGAAATATAAATATTACGGCATGACTATTTTACATAACATACTTAAAATTAAATATATTACATAACTTAAAAAAATACAAATAATAGTTGACGTGTTAGATTTAAAACATCCTACACCCAAATCAAAAGTTTGAAAGGTCATCGTCATTTTGTCCCAAAACAAAATATGAGTTAAACTCATTAAAAAAATGTTTAGTGCAAAATTTAGTGTATACATTGGAGTGGCATTTTTCTAGTGAGAGCATATTTCATAAAAGTGTTTTCTTTGCATTAAAATAGTGCAAAGTTTTAGTGTCAACATTATAGATGCTCTTAGCAAAACATATATCTTAATACGTGTAGTATGTAAATAAAACAGAAAATGATTCGATTGAGATTAAACGAAGAATTCAACCTTTTTTGCCTCCTGTATTCCATTTCGGTAGCCGTTTTTTAGCTTTTCCTTGATCATCTCAAAATGCTCATCGATCGAGATCTGAACCTTGATCATTTTAGAAACTTTTGGAAAACCATCAATATTTGTAACACTTGAAATACTAACATGCAATATAGTGCAAAGTTTTAGTGTCAACATTGGAGATGCTCTTAGCAAAACATACATCTTAATACGTGTAGTATGTAAATAAGACAGAAAATGATCCGGTTGAGATTAAACGAAGAATTCAACCTTTTTTGCCTCCTGTATTCCATTCCGGTAGCCGTTTTTGGGCTTTTCCTTGATCATCTCAAAATGCTCATCGATCGAGTTCTGAACCTTGATCATTTTATAAACTTTTGAAAAACCATCAATATTTGGAACACTTGAAATACTAACATGGTGCAAAGTTTTAGTGTCAACATTGGAGATGCTCTTAGCAAAACATACATCTTAATACGTGTAGTATGTAAATAAAACAGAAAATGATCCGGTTGAGATTACACGAAGAATTCAACCTTTTTTGCCTCCTGTATTCCATTCCGGTAGCCGTTTTTGGGCTTTTCCTTGATCATCTCAAAATGCTCATCGATCGAGATCTGAACCTTGATCATTTTAGAAACTTTTGAAAAACCATCAATATTTGGAACAGTTGAAATACTAACATGCAATATAGTGTATTAATGTTATGTAAAAATGTAAAGCTTATATACTAAGATTTAAAAAGATTTTGAATATCAAAAGTATATAAAATCTGTACCCCACAGATCCAATCAATACGAATCAAAATTGTTTCTGCAACTCTGTTAGTGTACAAAACAGATAAAATTGAAGAACCCTACTTGTTACTACAAAAAAGAAGTGGTTATAGAAGCTTTTCTCTAATATCAGAGCCAGGTTTCGATCCTGGGACCTGTGGGTTATGGGCCCACCACGCTTCCGCTGCGCCACTCTGATTTGGTGATTATTATTTGAAACAAATTATATATAAATGATTATTCTTAATTTAGTAGAATATTGTGTTTAATATACTTTGGTTCTTGATGCAACAAAGAACAACAATGGGGACGATTACGTGGACTGTTCAACTTATATTTGCAGGTTAAAGCACAAAAGATATAGACAATATTTTTTGAACTTAATACGAGTTTGTCGGGTATGCGAAGAAAGCTACAAATGCACACCAGTATCTAACATATGAACCTAGTAGTTGTCGTTTAAGAACCACACCTTGTTTATATTTTGGTTCCTTGTGTTATGTGTCTTTCCATGTTGTGACGGGTTATTAAAATTTGTCGTGATAATGTCGGTAACTTATTAGATATTATTGTACTAGCAACTGCTAGAAATTTGTTTAAATGTTAACCACAACTCTATGACATGTTTCTAATAATACAGGAGGAAGAGAATCAAAGGAAGAAATCAGAGGCTTGCAATGGAAATGCACAAATTTCGGAATGACATATAATTGAAAACACTCTTTTCCCTTAATTTGCTGCAACCAATCTCTTTTTAATGGACATAAAAATTGAAATTCAAATTGCAAAAAATAAAAGGAGTTTTCTTAGAGTTCTTTTTCTCGTGTTGTTTTCCTAAATAACAAGAGAAAAAGAACTCTATCGAGAAAAATGAACAAATTTACAGGAACAACCCAAAAATGCACAGCTTGTGATAAAACAGTATATCTCGTTGATAAGCTAGAAGCTAATAAACGGATATACCACAAAGCCTGCTTTCGATGCCATCATTGCAACGGTACCCTTAAGGTCAGTTTCTTTTGTCTATAAAACAATCAGTTTCGCTGCATCATACAAGTTTCCCATTCTTGATTTTATGCGATCTGTTTTTTTCACATCAAAATATGTGACACCAATCGTTCGCGCTCCCTCACATCATATATTTGGCCCGTGCAAATAATAAACATCACACATATAAAACTAAAAGGGTGACAGCCACCAACAAGCTTTTAGCCTTACACTGCCAAAATGAACCTTTGTCAAACATAGATTATTCGCTCAAGGCTCAATGTATGAGTATAAGAATTGGTCGTTCGAAAAGACAACAATAACGTGATAACCCTTTTTTGCAGCTTAGCAACTTCAATTCATTCGACGGGGTGGTTTATTGTAGGCATCACTTTGATCAGCTCTTTAAGAGAACTGGCAGTTTGGAAAAAAGTTTTGAAGGTTCAATACTTATTCTTCTGCTCTAAGCGATTTTATAAAGTGATTACCTATAATCCAATCATTACTTATTTACGCGATTTCTGTTTGATAACTTCAGGAACGCCAAAATTCAAGCTAGAAAGGACTGTCAGTTATGAGGTATCAAAATTTCCGCAATGTTATGCACATCCTTTGTGACTAATGTATCCTTTAGTGTAACAAGATATTCATACGTGTCATTGAGTTTATCTTGTACTTCTCTGTTAAAATATGACGAACATGTTCTCTCTTATGAAGCCGAGTCCAAGCAAACTCGCAAATTTCTTTGAGGGTACAAGAGACAAATGTGTTGGATGTTCCAAGATTGTTTATCCAATTGAGCGGGTAAAAATATATTTTGCTTTCATATCATTTTTTTGCTTTGATAGAAATTTCTACGAGGGCACAAGAGACAAACTTTTTTCCGTCGAAATCTGTATAACTTAGACAAAGAATATTAACTTTAATATATCTAATGAAGATTAAGGTGGATGGAATTGCATATCATAAAAGCTGCTTCAAATGCTGCCATGGAGGATGCACCATAAGTCCATCTAGTTACATTGCTCATGAAGGCAGACTTTATTGCAAGCATCACCATCTCCAACTCTTTAAGCAAAAAGGAAACTACAGTCAACTCGAGGTCGAGGAATCAGTTGCAACTCCTGAATCATAAACATCCAAAATGTTTCATTTTATTGGCTCCATTTAGTTTCATTGCTGATATTTTAAATGTTTGTGCTCTGATATTGATTGAGAATTTGTCAAACACTGCATTGAGTTTTATATTAGGACTATTCATACTAATGAATTTGTTCCAAATATAAGTGAGTTTTCTGAGTTGGTGATTCGTGTTTGATAAAAACGATAAATCATTATCGAATTAGTAGGAGTTACGAATCACGAGATACAGAGATACCAATATATATCGGTCGCTGCTAGGTTAACTGAGATATATTCATGGAAGACAACTTCAATGAATACAAAATTGTTAACTATTGTTCATTATGTTCATCCCCAGTAGTTGTCATTTAAGAACCACACCTTGTTTATATTTTGGTTCCTTGTGTTATGTGTCTTTCCATGTTGTACAGTTATAGAAAGTGGTAGTCGTGATAATGTCAGTAACATATAAGATATTATTCGTACTGAGCAACTGCTAGAAATTTGTTTAAATGTTAACCACAACTCTATGACATGTTTCTAATAATACAGGAGGAAGAGAATCAAAGGAAGAAATCAGAGGCTTGCAATGGAAATGCACAAATTTCGGAATGACATATAATTGAAAACACTCTTTTCCCTTAATTTGCTGCAACCAATCTCTTTTTAATGGACATAAAAATTGAAATTCAAATTGCAAAAAATAAAAGGAGTTTTCTTAGAGTTCTTTTTCTCGTGTTGTTTTCCTGAATAACAAGAGAAAAAGAACTCTATCGAGAAAAATGAACAAATTTACAGGAACAACCCAAAAATGCACAGCTTGTGATAAAACTGTATATCTCGTTGATAAGCTAGAAGCTAATAAACGGATATACCACAAAGCCTGCTTTCGATGCCATCATTGCAACGGTATACCCTAAAGACGCGATTTCTTTTGATCACTATAAAACAATCGATTATTCGCTGCATCATACAAGTTCCCATTCCTTGATTTTATGCGATCTGTTTTTTTTCACATCAAGATATGTGACACCCAATCGTTCTGGCCAGGACATCCCCCTCACATCATATATTGGCCCAGTGCAAAAAATAAACCTCACACATATAAAACTAAAAGGGGGTGACAGCCACCGAACAAGCTAGTTAGCCAGAGGAGGACACGCCAAATATGAACCTTGTACCAAACATAAATTATTCGCTCAAGGCTCATATTGATTGAGTATAAGAAGTTGGAGTCGTTCGAAAAGACAACATAACGGATAACCCTTTTTTGCAGCTTAGGTCAACTTCAATTACATTCACCGGGTGAGGTATGATAATTTGATAGGCATCGGACTAGATCACTCTTTAAGAGAACATGCATTTTGGAAAAAAGTTTGGAAGGTTCAGCTACTTATTCTGTCTTCTCTAAAGCGATTTTATAAAGTGATTACCAATAATCCAATCATTACTTATTTACGCGATTTCTGTCTGACCATTTTGATAACTTCATGGAAAACGGCCACATTCAAGCTAATTAAGACCTGTCAGTTAGGAAGGTATCAAAATTTCTCAACTGTAATGCACATCCTTTGTGACTAATGTATCCGTTTGTGTAACATAGAATTCATACGTGTCGGTGAGATTTCTATCTATGATACTTCTCCTGTTAAAAATAATGACGAAACATGTTCTCTCTTATGAGAGCCGATTTTCAGAGCAAACTCGCAAATAATCTAAGAGGTACAAGAGACAAATTGTTGGATGTCCAAGAATGTTATCCAATTTGAGCGAGTATAAAATATATTTCGCTTTCATCATATCATTTTTGTGCTTTGTATATAAAATTTCTACGAGGCACAAGAGACAAACTTTTTTACTCTGACTAAATCTTGAATAACTTAGACAAAGAAGTATTACTTAACAATGGAAGCGGAAATGAATTAGTAAAGGTGATGGGAATTGCTTATCAAAAAGCTGCTCTAATGCTGCCATGGAGGTAGTGCACTCATAAGTCCATCTAGTTATATTGCTCATGAAGGCAGACTTTATTGCAAGCATCACCATCTCCAACTCTTTAAGCAAAAAGGAAACTACAGTCAACTCGAGGTCGAGGAATCAGTTGCAACTCCTGAATCATAAACATCCAAAATGTTTCATTTTATTGGCTCCATTTAGTTTCATTGCTGATATTTTAAATGTTTTGTGTCTGCTGAATAGATTGATGAATTTGTCAAAACACTGCGATTGATTTTATATTAGGAAACTAGATGACCTGAGCAGAATGGCAAGAGTTGTTCCAAAAATAAGTGTAGTTTTGGGTCAGATTTGGTGATTCGTGTTTGATAAAAACGATAAATCATTATCGAATTAGTAGGAGTTACGAATCACGAGATACATAGATACCAATATATATCGGTCGCTGCTAGGTTAACTGAGATATATTCATGGAAGACAATTTCAGTGAAGGCAAAAATGTTAAATATTGTTCATTATGTTCATCTTCTCTCATTGGATTCATCTACTGATGGCAAAATGTGTGTTATTGAATGACATTATGCATCATTGTTTTGTAAAAAAAAATAACCTTTCACATGGACCTCTTAGTTAAACTAATTGTAGTGAGTTTGGTTCACATGTAATCAACTCTTTTAGGTTGGTAGTCACCAACTCTATGCTAAAATTCTAATTTTATGAATAAATCTTTGTATTTGAAGTAAAGGCTAGACCCAGTTCAAAACACTGTAACCTGGTAGGTGAGGCCATTCTATATCTTTATTAAGTTTTCCACTGTGACGACCATACGAATAGCAAGTATACATAGCTCACATTGCTATCTAATCCATTGTCAGAAAACAAGTTAGCAATTTCATCCCATAGGGGCCAATCATCACTCTGGATAGCAAAGTCTTGCAGGTGTATGTAACAAAACATTCTTGACTTTCTAAACACTGCTCCAACACCAAATTCAGACTATGGATTCAAAAAGATTGTCAAGGCAGTCATTTTGCTACCATTACAATATTGTATAAGCAATCAGCAGCTTTTTACAAATCCAGCTCAAAGACAAAAGTGTCAGTCAGTGGGAGCTGGGGAAGGATGCTTATCATTGAAGGATTTGGTATCCATTCCAGAAGATAGTTTAGCAAGAATGCCATATGTGATGATGTTTGGGGTTACTAAACAATAACTATATTGCTTTTAAATAACAGATACACACAGAAAGTAACGAACCAAAAATGCATACATTTTATGCTAACAGGTTACAAATGAACAAACAAATAATTCTATTTGTTATCCAATTTATATTGCTAAGAGGTTAGCAACACACTAACCAGATAAAGCTTTCTGTCACAATACAAGTGATAGCACCAAAAGTGACCCCAAGTCTTTCATTATACAGCCAGAGCATCCCAAATGTGAGTTGTTTGAAATTCAAACTTGAATTTCACAACACAGTAGCAATTCTTTGTTTTTTCAAAGCGATACAAATATTGTTAGCGCCTTATAAATCCGCATTGCTTTCTTAAGCAATACATGCCCAAAAATTTGCACTCATCTACTAGTTCTATAACAAGATAAACGGATACGGGCGTCCAAAAAGTATTGCAATAATTTATCATTCGCAAAATCAAAAGCATGTATGTTGACAACCAACAACAACAGCAAGGTATGTTTTATTCTATCTTACTCTACTTCAAAAATATATAAACCAACCACCATAAGCGTTCATATTCAAAGAAATCATGATCAACAAGCTATAAGCCCCGAAAAATATTTACAACTGCAAAGTTCTTCTCTAAGCAAGGTATAACATAGGCTCTTGTCATTATGCCAAATTCAGTTAAGCACGAATCATCTGCAAAAAGTTGAAGAGGGTCATACAATTAGAACTGTGAAAGGGCCATAACACTTTTTGTAGGGATCTGGTACATTTGAGTTATTGGGTTGACCAAAACACTTATTGTCCAATATTTTATATTTTTTTCATTCATAACAAGAGTGGCCAGATATTACTACAAAAATAATATGTATATTTTGTTGAATAAGGAAAAAAAGCATCCTTAAAACTTTGTACTTTAACAATAAGTACTATAGGGACTTGAGGCTATGATTAGCGAAAGCCTATTTTTTTTAATATATTACCAGCCTTTGTGCGGTTCTCCCTTTAAGTGTCTTCATTGCAGCCTCCGCAAAAGCTTGAGCAGCTTCTGCGTCAGCCTCAGCTGCCTCAGCCTCCCTAGCGGCTTCTTCTGCTTCTGCAATGGCGGCTTCTGCCTCTGCCACAGCCTGAGCCGCAGCAGCAGCCGCCTCTTGTGCTGTCATGCTCCTCATCTTTTGCAACTCTATATCAATCTGACCCCTTGTAGGTACATTAATGTCATCCTTATCAAACCTAGGAGATGAACCACTTGGTCTTCCCCCCTCTAGACGTAGCATAGACGGAATTTTTTTCTTGTCAGATACCATTACATTAGCTGAGGCAATTCTAAATCTGCGTTTTGTCTGCAACGGACAACAATTTTAAACATTATAAAATAATTCCGACATAAAAAAAATGTTCTATTACAAATGATATACCTTAACGAGCTTGCCGGTTTGAGTCAGAAATTTCAACTTCATAGACAAAAGTCTCTTAAAATTCGGAGGTGCCCAATATTGTTCCTGCAAAACGAGAGAGAAACGGTGTTACTAAAAAAAGAGAAACCGTATACAAAACTAATTTTTAGATTTTCACCATAAGCAAAACTATAGCATAAATAAAAAAAATACCTCTATATATGAGCCGATAGTGGTCTTGTTAGAGCCACCGGGCTCCTTTAAGTTGCTTATCGCCTCCATTATAAGATTATCCAACCTGTAAACAATGAACAGAAACAAAAATATCAATTCTAATACTGTTGCCTTCGAGAAACAAAATAACAACGATTTGTGAATCATAATGTATATAATTAAAAACAGTACGCAAGTGCTTATATGCTGAGGTAAATAAGCAACACTATAAAATTTTCAAACCTTATCATAGATCTTTTTGAACCACCGGTCTGTGGAGAGCCACTTGAAGATGGAAGAGGTCTACCATCACCTGAGTCATCATCAGTGTCATCAACGTTTGCAAGTGCCAGAGGGTTATCATCCTTAGAACCATTGTGAATCCTTTTTAGAGCAATCCTAGCCTTCTCACGAGATCCCCATCCATTGGCCATTACACTCATGTTCCTCCATTTATCCTGATTCAAGTTAGATCCAGCAATTAAAATAAAATAATAAAGTCCACCAGATAATGTCATCTGAGATATGATCCACATTATAGCAAACCTTGAGATCCACATTAGACCGCAAGTATAAGATGTGACTAAATTCTGGATCTTTAAGAATTGTGCGCCATTTCCCAGATCCATGCTTAACAACTCCAGCCTTGAGAGCTGATTCTTCTTCATTTGTCCATTTCTGCTTAGGAGCACCCATTAGGCTAACTGGAAGTAGCGATGTTCTAGCTGTAGAACATATTCTTCAGGTCAGCAGACTTGCATTTAAATAGTAACAACAATGAAAGTGAAGACTGAAGAGAATCAAGTGAAACATATAAAATATAAGAAAATTTTAAAACGAATAGATAGACATCACAGGAGTATCAAGTATGACACTAATGTTTTAAAAACATCCATATAAGAATTTGCATAGTGATCTATAAGATGCAATTTACTATACTGCGAATGAAGGACAATATATGGCATCATAAATGATTAATCACTATAAGATCAATAAAAGTACATGCAAAGTAGCAAAGCACGCTTGACTAGATAGTGAGCGAGGCCATATACTTTTCCACATAATAACTGTATAGGTTTTGACAAAATTGCCCTTATGAAGTATCCTGATCACCGTTTAACCGTGTATATTTTACCATTAATGAAAAAATTCAAATAAAAAACCTAAATAGTTGTCTGAAAAGGTCCAGTACCTCGTACAAAACTAAATTGTCATATTTGTACTAAATTGTTATATTTGTACTAAACTAATATGAATAGTAAAACATATTGGTGCATTTAAGGGCTGAAAAATGAGATTTCTGGAAGCATAATATATAGAGGAACGAATATAAGGTATAAGGTAGGCTGAGGATTTATATGTGGTCATGGAATTAGTAGCCTGGGAGGCATGTTAGCAGACCTATCGCTGTTGGAAAGTAAAGGGGTGACGTTATCATGAAATTAACATAATAGCACCTTTCAAAAACTTTAGATAGTTTGAGGTCAGTCAGATCCCAAGTTCAAGACGATCCCATGCTTATTTATTCTATACTAGACGAGTACCCGCGCAAAGCAATGGTGATACCTGATCTGATAACTATCATATAGTTTCTATCACGAAACATTAGATCATAATAAAACCCTAATTGACTCGCAATATCATTTGAAGTAAAAAGTATCTTCCGAAGGGTTAGGTAGGTATCATGTATATGGTTATCAAATTACAAATCGATAAAAATGCTTAAATCTATTTTTGGTGACGAACAAAGCCATGAAAAGGGCCCGGTTTGAAGTACCTATTACTTTTTGCCCAAAAACGACCGGAGAAAACAACTTCATAACTAAAAACGATTAGGACTACTTGGCAACCTAGAAAGTACTAGCAATTTAGCGGTTTCTTAATTTTTGTATCACACTTTTCAATTGACCGTCTATTCTGACAATATTTAAGCCACAATATCCATCATTCTTCTCCATCATAAATTCTATGCCAGTATCCATGTCCACCCCTTAAACAGCTTGTGTAGGATTAACTCAACATTGCAAAAAAACAGTTATGTTTTTTGGGAATTCTTTCCACCCGGTAAAAGAGTGACCAAGCAACAAGAAAATAAAGTTTTACGACCATGGGAAAGTTATCGTTAAAGCGAACATTGCACTCATAAAATGAGTATAACAAACGCTTTCGTTTTATAAAACCTTTTTTTTCTTTAATAACTTGATAACTCTTTCCCCGGTAAAAAGACATCTCAGAAAACAAAACACCCTTTACATTATTATTGTTTGAACCTAACTATCAATTAAAACATAACTAAACCCTAACTATCAATAACCCTAATGAGTTGCAGCTTCTCTAACATCAACACCAAGAGTCTCAGCCTGCTCAAGAGCATGCTTTCTCACGTAGTTTTGCTCCAGTGGCTCATCAAGCTCAGCAACCATCTTCACCGCCCGGTCAAGAAGGTTCATCTGTAAGAACATATGTCAGATATAGCATTAGATAAACCAAGAAAAGAAAAACGAGAATGAATGGTATTCAAAGTGGATATTAAAGAAGGTACCTGGTTAATGAAGAGATCCCTAAAGACTCCTGAGCAATTGACAACAACATCGATTCTAGGCCTTCCGAGCTCTTCAAGACTGACAGGTTCAACCCGGTTGACTCGTCCCAATGAGTCTGCAACCGGCCTACAGCCAATCATCCATAAAACTTGACCCAAAGATTCACCATAAGTTTTGATATTGTCAGTTCCAATGAGCTACAATGAGCTTCAAGCAGTCACCTAAGAACTGGAATAAAACTCTAAGCTTCTCCATATCAGCTCTGTAGAACTTGGTGTCGGACAAATACTGAATCCATGGTTCATTCAGACCGAACCCAAGGATTGAGCTTAATTTTCTAGAGTTATCAACCACTTGACCCTTACCGTTGGTTTAACAACTCGACATCTTTTAAGATTCCCTTATCACTGCTTCTGTATATATCTTCAATCTCTCTACCAACTGTCTCAGCCAATATTGATGGAAGAGATGAGATCCCTTCTTCTGGGCGGTCCAAGGCTGCGATGTTGACCAAAGTGGCAACAGCCTCCATGGCTGATGGTGGCTCACCGATAACATGAAGCCCACATGGCAACAGTCTAGACTCGATCTCCATGATCTTGGAGTAGACCTTTCCAACAACAAGATCACGTTCTTTACTTGAAATCTCCACACCTTCTTCGGGTAGGTCTACATCTTTGTCAAGATTGCATTGCTTAGCAGTGCTAATGATCGAGTTCACAATTTGTTGACCACGACCTGTATCTTTGAGAGACTGGTAGGATGCAATCAACTCACTCAGCTGCTTCAAACCCTTGTAAAGACCAGCATTTTCAGCAGGTGGAGTTAAATAACTTATGGTATTGGCGTAACTTCTTCTCTTGGCAATGGTGGCTTCTGAAGGATTATTAGCTGCGTAATAGTAGACATTTGGAATGTTACCGATAAGACTGTCGGGGAAACAAGCATCACTCATCCCGACCTGTTTTCCAGGCATGAACTCTAACGACCCGTGGGTACCAAAATGGAGAACCGCATCGGCTTTGAAGATTTTCTCAACGTAAGAGTAATAAGCGGCAAATCCGTGATGTGGGCTAGCTGATTTAGAGAAAAGTAACCTCATGGGATCACCCTCATACCCGAAAGTTGGCTGGACACCAATGAAGACGTTTCCGTATTGTTTTCCATAAACCAAAAGGTTCTCACCATCAGAGTTCAAGTTCCCTAGAGGCTTTCCCCAGTTCTCCTCCAATGCTGTGGAGTATGGAGTTAACTGTTGGTACTCTCTCACTCCCATCTTGTAAACAACGTTCAGATTTGGACTGCTGAACTGTGCCTCTTTGTCGTGAAGAACGTCTTCAATCAACTCTGCAGAAGTCGCCGGGAGGCCTTCCACGTTGTAACCATCTCTTTTGAGGTCTTGTAGCACCGCGAATATGGATGCAAAGACGTTGAGGTAAGCAGTTGTTCCAACATTGCCCTTGTCTGGTGGGAAACTAAATACAGTGATCGCCAAACCCATTTACCCGTTCTATTTTTAGAAATTTAGACACTTGAGCTGTTTGAGATAACTTATATCGCCAACTATAGTGAGATGTTTATACACATGAGTACTTAGAAATAATAGATGGACACTTGGTAAAGTTATTTAATGTTCCTTAAGCAATGATTAGTAACTAGGAAAAAATTTGCAAATTTCCGATAATGAAAGAATTGAAGCTTTTTGTTCCTCAAGCAGATTTGAGGATTAGTTTGAAGTTAATGTGTGGATGGTGGTCTGGTTTTTGAGCATTAAACATTACACAAATTGTCTTTTGCATTTAGATTATGAACTATGATTGCTAACACTTTTTTTCTTTTGTAGCCGCCGACTGTAACGATTAAGGCAAAAATTAATGTTATTAAGGAGATACGTGAAGCTCTCACTCCTACCCAATTTGAAATATTCGAGAAAACATGTTTTGGACATTGGCTCAACGTTGGCCTAAAAAAGAATAGCCAACTTTTGATTCATACGGTACTTGCTAGTATGGTCAAAGGCAAAGAAAATGAGCTCTCATTTTTCATATTAGGTAAACAAATTCACTTTAGACGCCAAGAGTTTTGTTTGGTAACCGGTTTACGTTTTGGTTACAATATGTATATGAAAAAGTGGGTGAAAAACTTGACTGACAACCCATTTAGGAATAGGATTTTCCCTCATATTGAAGCAAACGTTTCGGTTAAATCAGGCGATGTTATTGATATTTTTGATAAGATGCGTAAGCGTACGCTTGTTTTGGAAGACAATGATGCAGTTAGGATATGTCTTTTGGTGTTGTTACAACAAGGATTCTTGGGCCACCAATTGTCACACAATGTTTCTGATGATATGTTGAAGTTGGTTGAGCATTTATCAAATTGTTGGAATATTTTTCCATGGGGGTCGTATATTTGGGAATATACATATTCGCAGCTTAGAGATGCTTTACATAAACGCAAGTTGCATCATAATGCCAAGCGCGAGAAAGGGGAAAAAATCCAATACACGATGACTGGATTTGTTTGTGCTTTTATGGTAATTTTTACTAGGTTTATTTGTTATACATGTTTTATTTTGTTTTTTATGTTGTTTTTACTATTTTATAGATATGGATATTGGAGGCCATCCCAGCTACACATCGTTATGTCCACAAACAGCCGACGGAGAAAATTCTGAGGGCTTTGGCTTGGGAGTCGACACAACCGTTTACTTGGTCGAGATGTTGTACTTTGTTCGTCAGTGATCAGTTAGCCCCACCATTGGAAACCCTTACACCTACTAAAGGCGAGAGCGAGACTGATTGGTGGAAGACCTCTTTGGAATATTTTGAAGGTAAACATGTTCAACAATTGCTTAAATAGCGTAACATTTAACAGTAGTTAAACACTTAAATCATAAAACATTTAACAACTTTTAAGATCGAGAACAAAGAACAAGTAAACACAGATTGTTTGTAAGATGCATTTTTTTGACCAAACATAAATATGCTTTTGAAGGTAAACATGTTCAAAGTGAGGTAGTAAGTGAGCAACTCGACATTGAAAAAGACGGCATAAGTGAGAAGAAAAGGAAGAGAGGTTCATCAGAATCATCATTGCAAGACCCTACGTATGACCAGTTGATGACGACAGTTACTAAATTGGAGGGCACTGTTGCTACTCTCACTGAGACCGTTTCGACTTTACATGGTACTATTGGTACTTTAGAGTCTCGATTGCTTGCGTTGGAGGTATGTTATTTGTAAAGCCTAGTTCATTAGTAATATATTATTTTCTTATTGAAATTTTTTTACAAATGATAATTGAATTTTGGAGCCTGTGATATATATGTTTTGTTGATGGAGGATTTATGTTGAAATGTTTTGTTGAAAATATATGTTTTTATTAATAATTGGTTATTTTATGATTTGTAGGGCGATGCACGTGTTAGTACTCTCACTCAGACCGTGTCTAGTTTACAGTGTACTATTAATACTTTAGAGTCTCGATTGGTTGCATTGGAGGTATTTTATTTGTATATGATTTTGATTATTTAGTTTGAACGTCTTGCTTTTAAGTTTGATATTAATTTTTTTTGGTTATTATATGATTTGTAGGGTGATGAACGTGACTTTGGAGTCGTGTCGGATGGAGACATAGCAGCTTACATGTCACCGGGACCGTCATACACATCACCGGCATCGACTGCACAGAAATCTCTCCCGTTGGCTCATCGACGTAAATTACGTGTCAGACGCACTCCATTGAAGCTTAAGTCACCAATGAGATGTTATTCACGTAAGATGCGTTGCACCATACCACCACCAGCATCCACTACCATGGCCCATGTTTCGACCATTTCGGTACCCATGACGACTACGAAGGTATATATCACTAAACAATTTGTTTAATTGTTGACTGAATTTAAGATATAATGATGGTCTTTAACTTGTATTTTATTGTTTTCTTATATAACGAAAGGTGTTGAAAGATACCAAAGATGCGGCCAAAGATGTTGCCAAAGATGCGGCCAAAGATATACATATAGATGCTTCAGATTCAGCAGCCCTCAAATCTTTTTGCAAAGAAGATGAATTGCAATTTATAGGATTGGAGAAAGGTGACAAGCCAGACTACGCTTTGCCAGATTTGAGTAAGATTAAGAGGAAAAAATATCCCATTTATAGTACATTTGAGAAGAAGAAGATTGTTACCTTGATTATCTTCCTAAAGGACTCATATGTGAGCCTAGCATATATTGGATGTTCCTTTACCCGGAGGCCGAAAAGCTGAGTACCTAGAATGAAGGGAAGCTTGATGGATTGGTAAGTAATACTTTTACGATTCTTAAAAGCATTATACCAATAGTATCTACAAAGTGTTCAAATTGTATTATTTCAACAGCACATTAATGCCGTTATATCGAGCTTATGATGAGAAAGAGGCCTCATAATGCACAGTGGACTCTTGGGCTTAGCGAACTAGTGGCGTTTCATATTGATAGCGGTATGAGATTGGGGAATAGGGTATCCGTTTGTATTGGATGCGCTTTCGAGCAACCATAGAATGGAACAGATCCGAGGTATCCATCATGCACAAAATCTAACAAGTAAGTTGATTTAAACTGACATTTTAGAGCATTTTTAGTCTTTAGGCAGATTTTAGCTGAAATTTTTGATTTTAAACTTTTTGAGTTGTTTTTAGCAGTTTTTAAGTGATTTAAGTAGTTAAGCAGGTTTTTGTAGTTTATAGCTGATTTTAGGTGTTTTTAGTTCTTTTTTGAAGATTTTATCAGATTATAAGTTTGATTTTAGTGTTTTTTAGTTTATTTTGAGCAGATGATTACTAACTTACGCAGTTAAGCAGATTGAGCAGAGTAAGGATTTTTAAGCAGTTAACGATTTGAGCAGATTTAGCCATTTTTAAGCATAGTTTTGAGCAGTTTTTTGCCTTTTTAGGTGTTTCCCTTAATCAATGTATTGTTTTTGCAGGTTTTTTTCTCCATCATCCGGTAACAAGCATTGTGTTGCTTGCAAGCATCGAACCATAGATGACTATGTTTTTGATGGTTTATACAAGTCTTGAGAGTCCCGAAAATGGCGAAAAAATTGTAGACTTATTGACGATATGGAAAGATTTCATAAAAAAAGACTTGGAAAACATGAATTGGTTTGAAAATACAAAGCGTGATCCGAAATGCTTTAAGATCTCGCTAAGATATATGAGCGACGTGCCAAAACAGAGTTTTGTGTATGGTACACATAGATTGTGGAGCCCAGACACGTAAGTTTCTATGAGATGGCTTACGAAGAGAAAAAAATCTTTCGACATTAAAAGTTTTGGTGATAATGTGGGATTGAAATGTTCAAGAGTATAGAGCTAAAATGCGTTTAACCGTTTGTATGAAACTAGTGCGAGCGAACTGTGTAGAACCATTCTTGATGTTTTTTGTATTTTTTTTTAAATTTAAATAGAAATGAAATTACGATTCTTATTGTGATGAAATTTGACTATATCGAAACGTTCTTGTTGAAGTGTATAAACACTTCACACTTGAATGTTGGCGAAAAAAACTTAAACATAGTTCAATAACACTAATAAGAAATAACATAGTTTAATAACATACAAGACAACACTAATAAGAAATAACATAGTTTTAATAACAAGACAACACGTTACACCACACAATATCACATTTCAAACAGCCAATAAGATTCCCTGATGTGCTAGCACCAGAAACCTGAATTCACACCTGGTGTAGTCCTTTGGAAAACTTAACGTATGTTTTTTCAATGTAATTTTTAAGATAATGGCCCAACGATTTAGAGAAAAACACTGAAACATTACGAAAGTATCAAACCGCTCTACGCTAAATAGGTGTTGGGGGATTAGGAGGGGGCCTTAGAATATACTCGTCATAAGGACTTTGTAAAATTGGAATCACCAGAAATCATACCCGAAAGATCTTTTAGTGTTATTGTTAAGTCACCCAACATATTTCGGTACAAGACTTGATTACTGCCAGAAACTTTTCAAGTTTCCCATTCTTGATAAAGGTTTTCATATCGCCAAAACAACCAGTTGCGATACTCCCTTCAGCTGCTAGATACTGAACCGCGCTAAGCCACGGGCCACGCGTAAAATGATCATCCACACATCGCCTCTCAGTTATTTCCTACTACTCCTGTGTCAACAATTTCACCGTTAAGAACCATCTTCCCATAATCTATGATTTTAACGAGATTGCGCCAAATTGAAGAATACCCCAGCAGGACCTGGGAATTATCCTAACCGCATAGTATCTATCACCAAATGGATGATGTTTTGTTGAGACATTTTGTTAATTAAAATGAATTGCAGAGAAATAATAAATGAGGAGTGTAATGCATCATTTAAGGGTTATACATAAGTTTAAAACATATCTAATCTTTCATGCAAAAAATCTGTCAAAAATCTTATCTCGCAAAATAATGAAATTTCGCAAATACCTTTATCTCTTGATAAATTTGTTACATTGTGGCAGGGTGTAATCTAGGCAAAAATCTTATCTCGCAAAAAATAATATTTCACAAATACTTAACCTGAATAAAGTTGTACTATTCATTGGCAGGAGTAAATCTACGCAAAAATCTTATCTTTGAATAAATATAAGAGTATGCCACCTATTTCCTAAACATTCATTATGGATTTACCCAAGCTTTACTGTATCCGAGAGTCTGGTACACCATCATACATTGGAAATACTTATGGTATGTTTTGCTACATTATATTAATACTTATATTCTAAAAATACTACTGACCAATAAATCTTGTTTGCAATAATGGCACAGATAATTTCCGTACCCTGTTTTCAATAGTATTACACCATGAAGGGCGTTTTCTCTCTGGTTTTCCAATAAGAGAAATAACTTACAATGGAAGATACATGAAGTGGACTTTTTAAACATTGATGATTTTACCAGGGAAGACATGTATAACATTAAAAGAAAATAAGTGATGCTACTGGAGTTGTTGAGAATATCGAGTCAAATGAGTATCTTCTGCCTATTTCCTAAAAATCTAATTGTGATTTAAATGTCGGACTACAACAACTAATGGGACTGAAGAATATTACCTTATGATCTATACATGTATATTGGCACTGGGGCAAGACGCAATTCCTTCACATATACATTGTAAAAGAGGAGATAAACGAAGAGTGCGAGGCTTGTAGAGCTAGTTCAAGTGCCGAATCGGAAGGCATTGTAATAATTTAATGACAATTATCATTGTCAATAATGTAATGTAATTTGTGAAAAAAAAATCAAAAATGTTTGATATTTCTGAAAAATATAAAAAAATTTCAATATTCTTGAAGTTTAGAACACACTACTTTTCGATGTTGGCGAAAAAAAACTAATAATAAAAACAACATAGGCACATAAAAAATAAAAGAAATAACATAGTTCAATAACAATTACATAAGAAATAACATAGTTGTTTAAGCAATACAAAAAGAATACGATACACAATAGATTATCATATTTCTACATCCAAACCTAAACATGACCTTCACACTTGATGTATGTCGGAATAAAAATCTGTGATGGCACCACAGTCGAAGCAATCACGCGTTTAGTCCACCTTTAAAACATCGTATATCATGATTTTTGGGTAATTTTTCGCCCTGGATCTAAAGCATTCACGGTTACTTGGCCTTCCAGTAGACGTTTGTCCATTTAAACAGGTGGACGGGACAATTAGAATACCATCTGGTTTTCCCATTACCTGAAGGATGCCCAACATCATATAGAAACCTCGTTGATGAAAGCCCCTCCAAACCTCGTCTTGAAACATGAAAATGCAAACTGATTTGCACTAGATTGGCGCAAGTGTCGCATAACAACAATAAGATGGCCACAAGGTAAACCCGATAATTGCCATTGTCCACAGCTACATGTCCTAGTATTTAGATCAACTGTCGCATTTTTGTAATAATCAACAACCATTTTAAAGTAGTTTGCAGGCGGCCTTACAGTCCATGTGGCGGATTTTGCAATTCTTTGAGCTAATTTGGCCTCCGCCCAGGGTGTTAATTCATGTTTATGCTCATCTACACATGGTTTAATATATGTGAGTAAAAAATAAAAAATATATATAAATAAGCATAGTTTGGTATGTGTTTACCTGGCTGTTTTCGATTTATCAAAGTTCCACTAGCTGCAAGATTTATGAACCAATCAATCACAAGACCATACAAAATCGGGAGTTTTTCGGGAATGTCGAGGCAAGGCTTCCACTGATTCCGTACTATTGGAAGGTCATGTAATTATAACGCATACCGGGGAAAGGAGAACTGCTTGCCCCACTTTTCAAGACCCATCATATCAAGGTTATTAGCGATACTAGGCAACCAATCACTTAAAGTACTAAAACAAAACCCGTCTACAAAAGTCTGAAATCGATATGCTGTTACATCTTCCAAACATTCTTCATTACACTATAAATCGAGGATACTTTTCACATAAGTTCATCAACAAGTGACGACAACAACGACCATGAAACGTATTTGGAAATACATTCTTAACGGCCGAAGCAATGAATACAGCTCCATCAGATATGATCGTTAAGTGAATCTTAGCTTACCAATTATACATTCCTTAAGTTTCCGTCACAAACCAAGTCCCAAGATCTAAATGTCTCAGACTTTCCCACTCCGTATGCAAGTGGCAGAATCTGATTATTACCATCCATTGCAACCGCTAGATACATTGACCCAAAAAATTCACCTTAATGTGCATCCATCTATATAAACAAGGTCGCATGTGTAACTACAATGTACGAATCTACATAAATAATCGTTCAATAATTAGAATTAATATATAGATAGCATGAAAAAAAATTTATTTTTTTCGTAAGAAATAGTACTTACCACAGCATCGATGGCAAGAAAAAAAATTCTCAAATCATCTTCATCGTCAGTTTTCTATATGGTGTATAATAGTGCCCTTGGTTTTTTTAGTTTCAAATTGTGGCAATACAAAGGGAGTTCGCAAACGACCCTGAGAGTCCCTCTCAACAATTTGCAAAAGCATAACATTTATCTCGCCAAGCTTGAGAAATGAAATAAATAATCTTGAACGCTAGCATCATATCTGTCATAATCTCTTCCCCCTATATATCCTGACTATCTCAGACATTACCTCTTTCATAATGACTCAAGTTACTTTGGGGAAGCATTTACATGATAGTGGTGAATTTGAGTTTTAGTGCATGTATGATGGTCGACAAAAGCTGTTACATAAAACTTTTTATAGTCTTTCGGTATATATGCTCGAAAAATCCACTCACATGTGTCCAACACCACAATTTGCATATACCCTGTGAGGGTCCGATCTTGGGTATCTAATTTGAAATCCCTCTTCAAGAGCTTTTCTACCCAAAACAATTTTTATTTGTTCTTTACTATCAAAAGTTTCATGTAAACGAACAAGACTAGATATTCCAGAACACATACCTTTTTTCTTCATATCTAGGCGAACTAAGGCGTTTTAGTAGGGGAGCATATTCCAAATTTATCCTGTAAAAAATTCTTGTTCGCAACGGGTGTTGTTTCCGCATCCTCATCAGATTCACTACTCTCATCCTCGCCAGATAATCTTTTTACTTTACCAAAAACACTACCCATTATCTTTTCTCCGAAAGGCCGTAATTTTTCATCATCTAGCAAATCCCTTTCGTTAGGCTTTTTGTTTTTTGGTGAACCAACAACCTGTTTTAGTTTACGATTAGCTGAATCACTTTGAGGATCCTGGCATAGATACCAAGAAATCCAGCACTACATAGATTTTACCCAGAAAATCCATGCATTTGTTGATAACTAGGAACATTTTGATAAAAACCACCACTACCAGGAAATACAGGAATTGGTGTTTGGCAAATTTGTGTGGCATGATATTCGGTTTGATATACATTTACAGACGGGGTAGCATGAATAAAATTGCTTTGTTGATTGCTTCCCGAATTTGATGATTGTCTACCATTTACACTAGACTCAACAATACACAACGTAACAATTCTACTACTTTTAACAACAAATTCCATAAATTCATTGACTTCCAAATCATCACATACCTCTACAATATCATTATCCGAATTGTAATTACAATAAAATCACTATTCATCATCGATTTCTAGCCTCTCGGATACCAGCTCTCTAGTAAACCATGGAATATGATGACAACAATGGTAAAATTAGTGTACGTTTTACACAATTTAAAGGCATATACTCCAACGCACCATCTACTCTTTCCCATGCACCTCCTTTACACACACGTATTTTGACGGTTTCTTTGACGGATTCCATGGCAATTTGAGGTTTTTGTGATTTTTTTTTGAGTTTTTTAGTGAAAAACACGGAATTAAGCAAGAAATAACAATATAACACGCTTTATCCAAAATCTGCAAGAAAAATCTGGCAAAAAACAAAAATTCTCGCAGTTTTTATCCACAAGTTTGCGATATTTAAAAAAAAATTTGCGATTTTTTATAAAAAATCGCAAATTTTTTATAAATTTTGCGATATTTCCTAAATTTTGCGATTTTCTTAAAAAATATCGCAAATTTTGCGATATTTTCTATA
The DNA here is from genome assembly GCA_026074375.1 of Tanacetum coccineum. Classification (NCBI taxonomy): domain Eukaryota; kingdom Viridiplantae; phylum Streptophyta; class Magnoliopsida; order Asterales; family Asteraceae; genus Tanacetum; species Tanacetum coccineum. The sequence continues at coordinate 21,287 of BQNB010114957.1, forward strand.
AAATATCGCAAATTCTTAAAAAAATCTAAAATTTGCGATTTTTCTATAAAATTTGCGATTTTTTTATAAAAAATCGCAAATTTTCTAAAATTTGCGATTTTAAAACGTGCGATATTTTAATAAAATTTGCGATATTTTATTAAAATTATCGAAAATTTGCGATTTTTTTCTCAATTTCGCAAAAGTGACGAATTTTGCGATTTTTATGGGTATTTTGGCATTTTGGCTAAAAAGTTGGGTATTTTGTGAAGTGAGGTTGTAAAATTGGGTATTTTTGTGATTTTCCCTTTTTTTTCTTTAATTTAACTATGTTTCTTTTTAATCATCGATCTTTATCTCATCTATTTGAAAAACATCATCAAATAGG
>BQNB010114958.1:0-13226 GCA_026074375.1 Tanacetum coccineum
AGATGGAATTGTGTACATAGACATGAAATTTTATCTAGAAGTATAATGTTAACTAACATATATGTCAAAACCCCGTGCGTGCACAGACATTAAAACTAGTCTATATCTATACTACTATATAAATTATTTACAATGTGAGACCCAATAAAAATTAAAATAAAGAGTTGCAATCTTGACCATACATCTCATTTTAAATAACCACATCATAAAGTGACATGTGTCACATTTTGATTAAAAGTCACCTTTATTTTCAAATTGAAATATCTTTTTATCAATTTAATTTTATTATGATCTAATTTCACCGTATTTTTTAAAATTTTGTGCTCTTTAATTCAACATCCATTTTGATATATTTTGATATTTTTTTGTTTTTTACATTTTTAATGGGTTTATTTTGTGTTGATTTATATTTTTTACAACTTTAACCTTAATAAATATAAACTTGATGGTTGATACATTAAAACAATATACTTTTAGAGAGAGTGTTGTATTTTTACATGCGAGAATGATAATGTTAATATAGTGTTGCAGGAAAGCTACGAAAAACCCAAACGAACACATACAACGAACACATACATTCAAAGTGTTGTGAAACGAAATTACTAAGCGAGTAAGAAATTGCGTAAAGAGTTAAGTTAGTAAATTTTTTATTGTCGCCGATATGCGCGGGTAACCAACTAGTATTGATAAGATAAGAGATACTATTATATTTTTGTTTTTCTGCATCTTTTTTTTTAACGTTGACAATATAAATTTAAAAAACTAGTTAAACGCTAGATTTATAGAGTTTACAGTTAATCTAGAATTATGCATACAATCAATCCAATAAACATGAAATTTAGGATTTCTAGCACTAATTCAAAGAAAAGACTAAGACGATATGTTTCTCATAGAACCGCGCATTGACAAGTTTAGTGAAGCGAAACAACAGTTTATTTCAGAAACACCATATCGACCACATCAACGTAAGCGCAACAACATCCAAGCAATTCCTAACTGTGCTTGGCAGTTTAGCATTATCAAACTGTGCGACCCACTCCAAAACATAAGGACGTAACCGGAATATCCAGCTCCCACTAGCGAGCTACCAAAACCCATAAATCCACGGCCGTCTCACATGAGAAGAAGAGATGATTAGAAGTCTCAACATCAAGATCACAAACTGGCACACAGCCGAGCCAATATAAATACCTCTCCTATCCAGGTTGACTCTAGTAGGAAGGAATTATGTTCAGGTTCAATCTCTAAAAGAAAACATTAATTTTAGCAGGAACTAAACGATTCCGACCACAAAATCAACATCCAAAATCACATCATCAATAAAACCATGAGCCGAAGCAACCGAAACTCCATGGGCCAAATAATACTTTTATTATTTTTAACTTGTTAAACTTTATAGTTTTTGTTCTTTACTTTTTAAGTATTTTTACACAATTTATTAACTGAACAAGACAGTTTTTTCTGGTTTTCTTTTTCTATGTTTTATTGCTTAAGAAAAAATTATAAAAAGAAATAGAGCGGGTATTACTTAACTTTTAGAGATTAGAGGTACCAATAAGCAATTAAAATAAAAACTTTGAACTGATTCATTAAACAATAATGATTCAAAACAAAGAAATGAAATGGTGGTGACTTGTCACTCAAAGCCCTGAAACCCTAACGCCCTTCACCACCAGCCCACTTCAGCTGTTGCCATTTTCTATAATCTTTTTCTTGAATGATTATTTATAAATGGTTAGATTTTAGGTTATTATAACTTATTTTTGTTGCAATTTGCATGCTGTTGTTTTGGTCTCAGAATTATAAGATTGCATTTGTTTGCCAACTGTTTTTATGTATGCTTGGTCTCATATTACTATATTAGGGGGTGTTTGTTTGTTAACTTTATTTTTCCGGCTTATTCAACTTTTCAAAAGCTATCAACTAGAGCTTATTATCTTTTCAAAGGTGTTTGTTTAATTGGGCTTACGATCTTATGTGGTTTCGGCTTATGTTTCATATGCTTATTTTGAAACTAAATGGCTTTATTTAAGCTTGTTTTTTCGGCTTATTGAACTTTTTAAAAGCTATGAAGCTCATTTTTTTGGGTTTAACAACTAGAGCATCTTATCTTTTCAAAAGTTTATAAGCCCATAAGCTGGATAAATAAGCTAAAATAAACGCCCCCGATTGATTAGTAATATTAATTTATTTCAATATTAGTGTTATGTCACCAAAGGATTTGTGGATAATAGTAGCGGTTTTCTGTTATGATGATTTAATGAAGAAATTTAGCAGGATTGACAAAGAAACGGCGATATCTGAGTGTATATTTCTGCTCAAAGCTCTTTAAAGTTGTGGTCCTTATCAACTCAAGGCTCAAGCGTACCAACTGTTTGTTTGTTTTACTGAAGTTTTGCTTTTATAGTTTTATTTATCAACGAATGAAGAAATCCAAAGCTTCAAAACTCAAAAATGGCTTCGCCAGACCCGATCCTTGAGTTGATTCTTCAAGGTCTACCAACAACCAAAGAAGTTGTTCGAACCAGCATTTTATCAACACGGTGGAGGTATTTGTGGACTTCACTTCCGCATTTTCCATCTCTAAACATAGATTGTGAACGGGTACTAAATTCCTCTGTAGTGTTCCCTAAGAAAAAATTCAAAGACTTTGTTTCTTGGTGTTTAGCTGACAAAACCCGAGATTTGGATAGTTTTCGTTTATGTTGTGCAACTTACTACAATGTGTCGACTGTCGAGACATTGATTAAGGCCGCCATTATGCGAAAAGTCAAGTCACTTGACCTAATGTATTGCCCCAAGTCTGAGAACGAGGATACCACTTTACCACATTATGTGATATCTTGTGATTCGTTGGAGGTATTAAGGTTGTGTTTGTATCGACGTGCTTTTCATTTTCCTGAATCTACAAGTTTAAGGTTTCGGCCACTTAGAGTTCTTGGGCTTGAAAGTGTTTACTGTAATGATATGGATTTAGTAGAACAGTTTATCAGATTGTGTCCATCACTCGAGGAGTTAACCTTGATAGACTGTTTTGTAAAAGTACTTGATACTACTCGTGTTTCATCTCCGAAGCTCAAGACTTTAATCATTCGTAACTGTAAAGATATGTATTCTGAGTGCCATGCATTTTGGAGTAACATTGACGTTGAATGCCCAGAACTTGTGAATTTTGAGTTTGTTGGTCGTAGAGGTGAAATACTCATTGAAAAAGCTGACTGCTTAAAGAAAGCTGTGATATTCCCTGAAGTCATTTGGGAGAGAAATTTATCACCTAACCTAGGAAAAATCTTTTGCGAGCTGTTAGCTGGAATATCTCATGTGGAATCTTTGTCGATCAACTTTTATTTCATTCAGGTACATACAGTCTCTTTATGCATGTTTCTTCATTTCCGTCATAGATATAACTATACAGAGTAAGCAATGTAGACGGTTCTTTGTGGTCGATTGAATTCCGGAAGAAAAAAATATGTAGGTCTACAAAAGAGAGACCTCCATGTGTCAAATAGTTTGTGAAACCGTGAACATACAATTATGCACTGTAGTTGCATTTACGAGACTTTAAATTCGGCAATGTCTCGACTTTTTTTTATTCTCCATTGTTTGACTTTGATTTCAGCATTGTATTACGTGGATAATTCTTAACTGGTTGTAATTGTATCAAATCATAGCTTGCACAGTTGCACCATACATGAGAATACTTGTGTTGTGTTTGCACCTTCTAGATATGAATCAGTGGTTCTTTCATGATGTATCACTAATCACTTGTTATGCTTTGGCTCACCAATTATTGGTATACATCACTAATATATATACTGAGTTTATGGTGGAGATTCTACCATTGGTATAAGAGGCATGAGGCATGAAATAGAAATGACCAGTAGCTTCCCTTTAAGGTTCATTCTGATCTATGTTATGCTTTGGTTGCAAATTACTGGTTTTCATCCAATCTATATCATTTGAGTACCTACATGCATTTTTATTTTATGCCCGAGCTATACTTTTACCACAAATACTTTTAATTTTTGCTTGTTGTGATGATGATAGTGTCTAACGTTGCACGTGGTGGGTATCAATGTTTTCCTGCATTGTTTCCCAATCTGAAGACTTTGGAGGTAATCACATCAATTGATGCCTTCACCATGAATGTGCTTTATCCGCTTCCTCAAATGTTCTCCAAATCTGGAATGTCTGAATTTGATCTTTCAAAAGGTAAGTTGTCCTAATAATCATAATTACTAGGTTTTTTTTTTGGTATCAAAATATTGAAGCTTTTTGCCTTTCACATATTTCTTGGTGTACATTGTATATTTGCATATCTGGTTCTTAACATATTCTTGCAACAAATAAATTTATGCGCATGAATGAAAAAGACTTGGCCTTACATCATCTTAAATAGTAGGATTTTTACAAAACCCCCCGAATTTTAGTTGGAAAAGCCAAACTGGTAACTCTTTTGGATGGTTAAAAAGTGGGCAGGGTTTACTAAAACGTTTTTGTCCATCTTTTAAAATCCTATATCTTTTGCCATATATGATTAAAGAAAGTAATTATGGAAATAAATAATTTGATCTTTTGAATGAAGATTAAAGATTTGAAACACTTGACTATACTTTGGAACACTTGTAAACTGCTTGACGCATCTTTTAATCTTACTGGTTGACCAGTTATCAAGAAAACATTCGCCACAATAATCAGTTTTCACATACGCAAGTTAAAATTTTCTCCTAACATTTCAACAATATGCACAACTTTGAAATAAAAAATATTTTGTGTGAAAAATGATTTGAAATTAGGATCTTTAGGTTATCATTTAAAAAATTAGTTTGGCTCTTTAACCTCAGTGTGAAGAACTTATGCCATTGTTTGATGCTCTAGGAACACTTGGGGGCGGAATATTGGGTGTTAGATAAAGTGAGAACTAGAAGAATCATAACTCGTCATTTAAAAAAGGTCAAATTCCTTGGGCTCAGTGGAGAAAAGCAGAAGCTAGATATAGCCCGTTGCTTACTGGAGCATGAAAATGCATTGGAGGAAATGTGTTTTAGTTGGTGTAGCGAACTCAAGTAAGTGGAGATGGTGAATATACTGTCGAAATTCTACAAGGCTTCTTCAACCGTGAAACTGATATCTATTCTCGGGGACTAGTATGGCAAGCTTTGTGTTTAACTATTACTATCGCGTACTTGCGTAGTAATGTTATGAAACTCAGAGGCGCTTTCTGGATTTTGACTTTGTACTCCCTAACTTTGTATTATTATAATTTTCTATTGTTAGTTCGCATTGGCTTGTTCTGAGCTTTTGACTATCTATTGGAGTTGCCGAAGCAGGTGGGTTGGGTTCCAACTTTAAATGACTTCAGGTGGTTGGGTAACAATTTTAAATGACTTAGGTCAAACTGTTAGCTAAGTTTCCATTGGAGCGGAGGGTAACGATTTCTGCTATGTTGGTATATTTATTAACCTGCATAATACTGTGCTTTATAATGGATTAAAGGGCTTCACTTTTACTTTAAATTTGCATATGTACAACGCAGCATTAGTTCATGGGTCATGTGTTACATTTAATCTTTACCTTTCTTTTGAGCTCAAACATTTAACCTCAGTGAACATATACAACACAGGTTTAGAAAACAGATGGATGTACTGAGACGTTGCATTTCCAGCCTCAATGTTATCGATACCAACTCTTGTTTACTTTTTTACATTCGTTCACCCAAAAAGTATTAAAATAGATAGATACTTGGTACAAAAGCGTTACTGCAATGGACATATTTGTTAAATTTAAAAAGTCAACGCCACATTAGAGCATAAAAACTATCATAAAACCTTACAGTATCAAAACGGTATTCCTTGTACAGTTTTAGGTTCCGATTATAGCAAAAAATCGACATATAGCCTAAACTGAGGAAATAAATTACTTTTATTTTGATGAAAAGCCACCTTTAATGTAAAATATCTGTGCAAACACACTGTACCAAATGCTTTAACGATATTTTCTGGATCATTACCCCCATATTTGGATTCCCTGTTCAAAGTTAGTTTGTGATTAAACGATTCTATAACAGTACAAAATGAAAATCGCGGCATACAAGATCAGGTTCATTTGATACAAGATTTCATATCCAACTCCTGTGTTGTCTATAATATCTATATTAAAGCAATAACCTATTAACAAATGCCAGAAATAGTGATTTTGAGTACATCCCTTTCACAAATCCCATTTGCCACTAAGCATATATGGCATATACTGTGAGTTTTTGACGCCTGACGTCTACACCAATCATTTCAAACAAACAAATAAAATAAGAGATAAAAATCTTGTTTACCAATCATCCAAATGATGCTTAAAACTTCAATAAATATCTACTTTAATGGTCTTTCCATACCCCAAAAACTCGCGAATTTATCATCATGACAGAACATATCGAATCTAAAACATATAAAATGCGACTTAAAAAGAACACAAAACCCTCATGGAGTTACAAACAGGTTTGTGATCCCATGCCTCTCTGGTTTCAAGCTAAATCCGGTGAGATAACGTTCAGCACCAATACTCAACCTGTTCAGCAAACGGCTTACTCCATATTCACCATATGTTTCACCAGCTGGTCCCAGCCTTTTCCGACAAATATCACCCGGCCTATGTTCAAGAAGATTATCCCAAAAATCCACATCATCAACACTGCAGCATCAGTTCAATAAAGCTTACCAATCATTCCAAGTAAATCATCAGCATCAAACCATAAACCTTCATCCACAATGATCGACCTTAACTTATACCACTTTACCATCACCTTGCATCACTTCTCTTCTAGTTTGATACTTCTCACTAGATTGCACACCCCAAGGAATTTTATCTTTCAACCTCCCGTGTTTTGATTTCTTTCACAATGTACTCTACATTTTTAAATCCATGTTCACAAGATCGTATACAGAGTCTGCTACTCTTCTTGATCCATTGTCCATCTTGGGTTCTCGACGTTATAATTCTTATCGCCAATTGTCCTTAACATAGCACCCATGTTTCCCCATCACATTTCCCCCTATTTTCTTCCATTGTACCGTACATTTGTACGTACTGGGTTAAGTTTCATCCTCTTCTGGTGTAAAAACCCTTGGCTTCGATATCCGAACAAAATTGGCCAGATTATAGACAAGCTAAATTGGGGACGATATGGTATGCATTCCCCGATTTCTTGCCAACATTTTTAATTCCGTATCGACTGCAGTTCATTACCAAAATTAAACCATCGTCTCACCAAATATATATGTGATATAATTAATTTAACTGCATCTTTTATTATCTCATCTTCTCGGTGTAAATCTTTTACCACTCGAATTAGACGTCTCCGTATGTTGTTATGGTTCTCGGGTCCTGTTGTCTGACAATGGGAAGACCTCAACGATGCCAGAAAAGCTAACTATTTTGATTTGCCTTTCCTTGAGCTTAGCTTTTCCAGTATTGTTTCACAGGTTCGGATGGTCTTGTTTTGGGCTTTACTGCGTTTGACTTTGGTCTTTTTTTTTCTTTAGTACCTTATGCGTCTCAGTATCATCCTGTCATCAGGAAGTTATTCTCAGTCAAGCGCCTTCAATTGAGTATCTGAATTTTGAGGTCATCCAAATTTCCTCTTTTATTAATCACATGTCCTCGGACACCTATCCCAAAGATAGTTCAACAAAAGGCCATCATTTTGGTATCTTCATTTTCTTCTATTTGTGTCGCCTTGGAAAATCTCTGTTCTCTGTCTTTTTTCTTATCCTCTTACTAACATCTGATCTTCAACTCCATCTTCATTTGATCCTGATTCTCTCTTCTTCTTCGTCTTCTTCTTCTTCTTCTTCTTCTTCTTCTTCTTCTCCCCAAGATCAGCATCATCTACCAAATCACCTTTATCAGGACGATCCTCAACTCCATCTTCATTTAATCTTGATTCTCTCTTCTTCTTCGTCTTCTTCTTCTCCCCAAGATCAGCATCATCTACCAAATCACCTTTATCAGGACGATCTTCAACTCCATCTTCATTTAATTCTGATTCTTTCTTCTTCTTCTTCTTCTCCCAGTGCTCATGACCTTTTTTCTCCTTCGGTAGAGCATCATCTATTACTACTTGACTGTAACCATCACGGTCAACATCAGGCAAATCATTGATCTTGTTTTTGTTTTTCTTTGACTTCTTTCCCATTGTTACAGGGCTGGCATCCCCGTCTTCCCCTGGCTTGCCCATTCGTTATGCTTCCACCAGGATATTTAACTTATGTTTCCTGCATAAAACAAAAGTCTAATTAAGGTAATGAAACAGCAAATCAAGAAAACGCATAACCATGTCATCATTTGACCATCAAAACCAAACCATTCAAGAGTGGTAGCAATCAAAAGTAGCGATTTGATACGCAGCACATAATCAACGAAGTTAAGAAACTGGTACAATAAACTACCAACTGGTAAAGATAGTAAAGTATTTAAACTACAACAACAACAACAACAACAACATACCCAATCTCGCCGAAGCGGGGTATGGGGGAGGTGAACGTAGACAGATCCTACCCCTACCTCCAGGCTAAACCCGGAAGTAGAGAGACTGCTTCCAGGGGACCTCCGGCCGGTATTATAGACAGCTAAATGGGGACGATATGGTATGCATTCCCCGATTTCTTGCCAACATTTTTTAATTCCGTATCGACTGCAGTTCATTACCATCATTAAACCATCGTCTCCCAAATTATTATATGTTATATAATTATTAACTGCATCTTTTATTATCTCATCTTCTTCCGGTGTAAATCTTTTACCTCGAATTAGACCGTCTCCTTTTGTTGTTTGGTTCTCGGGTCCTGTGTCTGACAATGGGAAGACCTCAACATGGCCAGAAAAGCTAACTTTTTTGGATTTGCCTTTTCCTTTAGCTTTAGCTTTTCCAGTATTGTTTTCAACAGGTTCGGTTGTCTTGTTTTGGGCTTTACTGCCTTTGACTTTGGTCCTTTTTTTTTCTTTAGTACCTTTGCCTATTCAAGTAACTCTGTCTTTCAGGAGTTGATTCCTCAGTCATAATCTCCTTCAATTGAGTATCTGAATTTTGAGCATCAAATTTCCTCTTTTTATTATCACTTTTCTCGGACACGCTATCCTCAATAGATAGTTCAGGGCCATCATTTTGGTTATCTTCATTTTCTTCTATTTGTGTCTCCTTGGAAGAATCTCTTTTCCTCTTCTTTTTCTTATCCTTCTTACTAACATCACCATCATTTACCAAATTACTTTTATCAGGTTGATCTTCAACTCCATCTTCATTTGATCCTGATTCTCTCTTCTTCAGTTGTGATCCAAAACCGTGAGGTCGATATCATGCAATTTGTGAATTTTAGGATATATAGAAAATAAAAAAAATGGTGGTACCTGATTCTGCAAGTTGAATGCTATAAGGTTTCTATCTGCAGTTCCAACAACCATTAGTGGATGTTTCACTGAAAGCGCATAACAACGGTTCGGTATTTGCTGAGTGTGAACTGGAGTTTGTTGTCGCAAGTCCCAGTACCTAAAAAAGGCAGTATTATGTTAAATTAAAGTACAGATACAATTCAGAAAACAGACACATGCTTGATATTACTTTTCCAAACAGTTGGATGGAAATCACTCTTAATCTATAATATAAAATACTTTGGTGGTTTTACTATCTACTAATTTATACTCAGGTTAACTATGCTTTTATAGAATTTTGATTTCTTTAATAAATTATGTTGTTTTGACAAACAAAGCATATTCTTTTCTAAAAAATTGGTCAAAATATTGCAGATCAACCCCGCCTCACCCATCTCATAATTGTACATTTTGACCCAAACAGGTGTTTGAACCCTCCCCATCCACTTTAAAACAGAATAAGTAATTATAAATTTATAATGGGTGTTTTGTATTTCTTACCCCTCAATGTCACGAAACTCTACTGCTATCTCACATTGGACAACTTCTACATACAACAACAACAACAACATACCCAATCCCGCCGAAGCGGGGTATGGGGGAGGTGAACGTAGACAGATCCTACCCCTACCTCCAGGCTAAACCCGGAAGTAGAAAGACTGCTTCCAAGGGACCTCCGGCCGGTGTACGTGTGCATTAGGGTGTTGCTCAGGGATAGATAACGAAAATAAAGCAAACAAGCAACCAAAAACATACATCCACGTCAAACAAACAATCCGAAACAAGCGAAGAGCACAAGATCCGCATATAAACTGCCAAGAGAAAACGCAACCAAACAGGCATAAAAGCAAACAAGAGACAAAAAAACAAGCATAACACGAGAGATACACAAATGAAGACAAGATGGTTCCCATTAAGGTACCACAACTCAAACCAAACAAACAAATAGAGCAAACAATCCAAACGACATACGACAAGAGCACGACAAACAGCACATGCAGGGCAAACAAGCATACCGGCACACAAGAGACCACAACACCTAAGGCCAAAAGAGAGAAAAGGGGCTCCTATCCGCCTAAAGGCGACTAGCCTGAGAGGGCACTATGGGGAGCAAACCTGGGGGCGGGACAAAGGGAGGCTCCTAGGCGCTTAAAGGCAACTAGCTAAAAGGCCCAAGAACCTAAGACACGCAAGGCAAAGCTACTACGAAGGACCTACAATACTATACGCAAAGCCTAAGGGAGAAGCAAAAAAAGGGGGGCTCCTATGGAGGACCTACAATACTATACGCAAAGCCTAAGGGAGAAGCAAAAAGGGGGGCTCATAGGCTCTAGCAGGCAAACTAGCTAAGGGTCACAAGGCAAAGCTACTACGCAGCTCCTATGCTCCTAGAAGCAAGACCTATTCTAAGGCCTACTACATCTACCCACTAATCCTAATTCTATCTCTCCACGCGTTCCTATCAGAGGTCATGTAGAGAAGCTCCTTCATGTCCTGCTTAAGTCTATCTTCCCATCTAAGTTTAGGTCTGCCCCTCCTTCTCGACCCTTCCACTAACATAGCTTCTACTCTCCTAACAGGGGCAGTTTCTGGTCTCCTCTTGACATGCCCAAACCATCTCAACCTTCCTTCCCTCATCTTGTCAATAATAGAATCGACATCAAGTTCTGCTCTGAAAACTCCGTTGGGTATCATGTCTACCATGGTTTTACCACAAGTCCACCTCAGCATTCTCAATTCTGCCACTTCCACCCTGTTTGCTTGAGCTTTCGTAATCGGCCAACACTCAGAGCCATACAGCATAGCTGGTCTAATCGCTACCCTATAAAATTTTCCCTTTAGCTTTAAGGGGATTCTCCTATCACAGAGGACTCCTGAGGCCGCTCTCCATTTCATCCAACCTACCCCAATACGGTGAGCAACATCTTCGTCTATCCTTCCTATCTATGAATCACCGACCCCAAATACCTAAAGTATTTAAACTAATATCACAATATTCACAGAATAAAACAAGTAGAGAATAATAATATCTTGCTAATGCTACTCTAATAAACTAATATTTCTGTAATAGAAAAGAATAGCACGCCTATAGTCTATAGCACTTCCAATTGCGTCAATTTAAAAAACCCCGACGAGCTATTTATAATCACTCAGGATGGACGAAAAATTAAATTTCTTAAGTGCACTCTCATAAAACACGGGTCAGCCACTAAACATAGATACGTTACAGATTGATTTATGTTAAATAGAGCCACGAAATGCATTTAAAAAGCTATCAAAAGAAGAAATTAATAGGTTCAAGAAATGCTATTAGTGGCTTGGTATTTACAAGCGAGATTTGTTTAATCAAACTCTGATTTATCCAAGGTAAATGTCATATAACTTTCCACACACCACTAAATACACTTGTCATATGCTATAAGCACAAAAACAAGCAACCTCTGGATGTTATAGTGGAGAGTATATGGTGGGAATCAAAAAAAGTAATTCCAAAAAATATGACTAAAGATATGCATCATCGCCTAGATAACAAAAAGATTGCGAATGTGGTTCTTCAGCAGCGATACGACTAGATCCACAATGTGCTACAACTCTTAAAAAAATATAAGAACTCTTTTTTCTAACACAGTGTCTTAAGAGATATTTCAAAAGTGTGAACTCCTTACTGCTCTAAAGTACACGGTCATAGACAATGATCATGAAAAACTGCTCGGCACTCATATAGAATACTTAGAGGGTGTTTGTTTTTTAAAAAAATGTCTGAACTGGCTCTGACTCTAACCAGTAAGAGGCGGGCAGACATTTTTGTTGTTTGTTTTTTCATCGTGAATCAGACACGGTCAGACAATTTTCCTCTGACTTCTGTAAGATGTGGTGAACAAGTCTTATCACCTCTTACCCATTCACATTTCAAAACCCTTCAACCTATCATAACCTTCATCGATCTTTAACACAAAACATAAACTTACCGAGACCTCGTTACAATATCTTGAAGCCAAAATCAAAAGTTTAGAAGGGTGTGATTCTCTTTTTGACAAGAAACAAACAAACAAAATTATTTTTCAGAAAAGTGTCTTGTGTTAGGATTAGGATTCAGTTTAGTTGAAAAAGAACAAAGGTTATGTGTGATTGAATTTGTGAAAAGATGAAAATGAAAGTGACAGGAGGCGTGAGACTAGGAGGTTAATTTAATCAGGGTATGTTAGGGTTAAAGTTTGGGCTGGACATTTGGTTATCATCATTCACATGGGCTTATTTTTTTGTGTTACTAGTTTTTTTTTTAACTGAAGTGGTTATATAATTTTTGGTATCATATTATATATATAATCATTTAAACTTTAAAACGACGTCGTTGGCGTACAAAATTCAACTGTTCATTTTCATCACTGTTCCTGGCCCAATTCAATGCATTTAATCCAGTTCAAACACACTTTGGCCCGTGTATGTTAGGCATCCATATAAGTAACTATGGTGTACAAATGGACTCAATCAAAAAAAAAAAGCCCCCTGAGCCACAAAAATAAGGTCCAAAAAATTTAATTCAAAAGCCAAAAAAAATAAAAAATTATCATGTACAAATAGACTCACTTAAAAAAACAAAAAAATAAACCTTAACCCACAAAAATAAAGCCCAAAAAAATAACACATGAAAAAAACAAAAAATATTATTAACCATACTGATTAAAAAAACCCGCCCCGCAGCAACGTGCGGGTACTTTGGCTTGTTGGATTAATATTAGTGCGGGGCTGAGTTTTTCTGATTTTTGGATTAGAAACCGAGTCAGTTTTCGTAAAATCGAAGAATT
>BQNB010114959.1:0-21653 GCA_026074375.1 Tanacetum coccineum
GTGTAGATTCCGCATACACTTTGATATACAAACAAAGTCTCAACCATTGTTATTTTGGATTCATCCAAGGTAACATACACTTTACTATGTAAAGAAACGATCAAGGCGTGGGATCAACAAAACATGCTAAAAAGTCAACGAAAATATTGAGTGAATTCATAGAGTTTAAATGAATATACAGTAGTACACCAAATAGTTTTATAAAAGAGTAGATGTCCGTTAATAGTTTTCGATATCCATATCAAGTTACCAAAGCAAGTTGTGAATCCAAAATGTTTCAAGTTTTCAAGACAGTCCCTAGATTAGGTATCATTTCCTAATACCTACTAATATCTCATTACACAATGTCCGTTTGACTAGGTGGTCCTATCATGGAAATCTTACCCCGGACAGGGTTGTCAACCCAAATAGATCTATTTTGTGCATGTCTCGTCATATTTCAACGAGCCCTAAAATGTCTTGTCATATTTCAACGAGCTCTAAAACGTCTTGTCAGATTTCAACGAGCCCTAAAATGTCTCGTCTTATTTCAACGAGCCCTAAAAGTTTACGAAATTGGGGTCTAGCATACCACGAAAACATTTGTGTTCAATTTATAAAACAGCATGTATCTCCCTCGCGGGTTTTCATAAAACAATTAAAAGATTTAAAAGCGAGGCTATGAAATCACCTTACGCAATCAAGAGAAATGAGCGCAAACACGGATCAACAATAACAATTAGGAAACTCCTTGAACGGGCGCCTTTTAGTAATAAAATGTGAGGAATGATAAGAACGTTGGATCAATCAAGAAGTCCTAAGTACCACCTAAAATACGTGGCGCGACTTAGAATTATAAAATATATATATATATCAGTACGTAAAAATAGTTAAGTGTTAATGATGCGTGTTTCCAAAATAAGCATGGCATTGCACTAAGACTTCCCCAAACTATTTTTACTCCAAAATTGGTGTCTAACCTGACCTTATATGTAACTTTCAAGACAAGATGTAATTTCCTAAATTCTGAAATTAACTCAATTTCGCCAACCTCTATCTCCTAACCCATGATTGATAAAAATGTGTGGTTTTCACCCTTGAAAAGAATTTTGAGTCTATTTTCCAAAAATTCATGCCTCACCTGCTGAAAAGCTTTAGAACTACGTGAAAAGACTATTTTATCCTTGGAAATCTAAAACAGTTTATTTCTTGAATTTTAACCCTTCACAAAAACAGCCATAAATCCTAATCTATAATAGTAATTAAAGTGAGACCACTTGGAGGTGTTAGCTATAAGTGTCTACTACAGGGCTTAACTTTTTATTTCAACACTTTAGTTTAAAAACCTGGAGTTAAACTCCTTTTCTACACAGTGGTACATATTTGATTAGTTTTGGTAAATCGGCCATAACTCTCTCATCCGGAGGAGTTATGGCTCCATCTAAAGAACCACATGGACATGAGATATCCTTCTACATCCCCATCAAATTTACCATGAGTTCACAAGCCAAAAATATTTCATACCAACTCATTTTTGCTACTGACCTGAAACAGTCCTTAATATTCACCCAAAACTCATCCAAACCTCATTTTATTTTCCTTAAAGCCTAACATAATGCCATAGCTAATTATTCAACACATGCATGAACATAAAAACTCATAAATTCCAGAATCACACATGCATTTTCATTGACCAAAATCAAAAGAAAATCAAAAGAAAATCAAAAGTAAGGAGTTATACATACTTAGGAGATGAGTAAAGCAATCTAATCAAACACAACAAACCATTTGCTTTGGTGGCTGATTTTCGAACCAAAGGAGCGCTCAAAATGTTTAACACAATGCTTCTAATAGACTAAAATGATGTTACCCACTTGGTAGAATAAAACCCCAAATCAAAACTTCAAGAAAAACCCTAAAACACCTACAAATCTTTATTCAAGGTACTAAACTTTCAAGAAGTTTAAGGAGGGTGTTGTGATGAATAAAATGGTGATGAAATATTTAAGAGATGGTGGTGGTAGGGTGGTGGTCGGCTGTTTTGGAGAGGAGAAGGAGGGGAAGAAAGTTTTTCTTATTTGATATTTTTTAAATGGTGTGTGTGAATATTGTGTGTGTTTGTGTTAATATAACAGGAGTGATTTAAAAAATATAAGGGGGTAGAGTGTCTTGGCTTTTAGTTTTTATAAGAGCACAAAAGGAATACAAGAGGTTTTTTTTCTTATACGTTATGTTTTATGTTTATATATAATTATTATTTTTTATTTTCCTATCTAAACAACCCAATCAAATACCCCAGAATTTGAGTATAAAAAACTAGTTAATTAAAATATTAAAAAAGATAGTTAAAGTACTATTTTTGACACGGTTTCGGCAAAAAGCGAGAAAAATTATAAAATACTAAAAATTAAAATAATTGGTAATTTACCCAAACATAAAAGACAAGAAAAAAATTAGAAAATTAAATTTTCTAAATATTCTTGAAAACTGAGTAAAATCCTAAGTGTGGTTCGCAACTTAACCAATAACGATGATTTTTGTTAAAATGATCAAAACGAAAAATAATAATTCCAAATAAAAGTAGAAAATAAATCACGACTCGGGATAAATGTCGGTCTAAAACACGAGTTGTTAAAAAATATCACAAACGTAATGACTCGATTAAACTAATAACACTTGAAGCTTGATGGCTTCGTTTGTGTTATTCCACGTGCGTAAAGAGTGTAATAATTGGATCAACTTGATAATGGGCTTAGCTAGGAACAAGTATAATGATCAAAGTATAATAAAAATGGAAGAGAGAAAAATATTGGGAAGGGTTGTCTAAAATAAAGACATGGGGTTGCTATTTATAGGCAACATTTGAAATTCAAATCTGGTCCAACTATCCAAACGCAGTCACAGGATCCGATAGGTAGAGCTAGGCGCAGTGGCGCACGAGGGGATAGGTCTGTCTTTGTGGGTTTAGGGTGGATCGTGTGTTTGTTAGCTGAGCCTTATTTGTATTTATAGGTTATATAACCCCTAATCGTAATCAAACATAATCTTATTTACTTTAAAATGTCAGATTAATTTAGAATTGCGCGCTTTTCTAGAAAGGAAAAACAGTTTATTAAAACAAGACATAAATAAGGTAAAAGATTTTCTAGTATTTTGGAATATTTTGAAAGATACGGAAAGAGATTATATACCATTTATGTTAGATCCTAATTTTGTTTTATGATTGAATAAAACTAGCTTATAATTAAGTCATATGAGTTTACTGTATCTGAAACATCATTTGATTAAAAAGGTTTATGCCAATTATTAAGTTTGAATGCAAGAGAAAAACATTTTTTTTTCTTTGATTTATGTAACACGATTTAGTAATTCCATATTCATAGCTCAAGTAAAATGATTTTGTCGTCTCAGAATGTAAACTTACGACTAAATATACAATTATATTACGAAACTTTTATGTAGTATTTACATTAAAGAATGTTTATTAATTAAAACTCTCGAAGATCATTTAAATTCATAACATAACCATATGTTATTGCGAATATTTGGATAAACGACAAGACTGTTTGGGGGATGATCCTTCTCTGAAGGGGAAATAGTGATGTAGGTGTTCGAATTATATGTTTACTAAGATCTAAAGGTTGAGGGAATAGTAATTTTGTATTTTTATATTTTATGAAAACAAGTAAAATCTCAGGTTTTGGAGGGGGGTTCTTAAGCTAATCTAAATCTAAACTAATTATGCAAGAAAAGTAAAATTGGCGAGAACTCTTATAGGTAAACAAACATGCTCACTTAATCATGTAGCTAACTCCTACTCCCCTAGTATGATTGCCACTAATCGTTGCCCGTCAACCTCGCGTTAGTGTGAATTTCTGAAAGTATTCCTCGTATTAAATAGCGCCCGAGCGATAGTTAGAGATCACCTACGTGAACACCTAAGCAAGCATGCACTCTGACATATGATAAATAGAACGCTTTTTTTACTACCTAATATTAAACGCACATTAAATACTTAATTAGCTATCTTCCCAAACGTGAGGGTTTCATTTAGTTCTAATCACATTTCACTAGACGTCTATGCTAATATAATATATTATAGCTACTGTTATAATGCCTAACTTGCACACCAATAACAAGAAGCAACAAATTAGAGTTCACAACTAAGTTTCATGCAATTATAAGCAAACACATATAAATTTAGCCTAACATGTTAACAGGAAGAAAAGAAAAGAAATTAATCATCAAACACATAGACATATTTGAATGATTAAAGATTGAATTACTTAACTTCAAACCAACATTTGAGCATATGAGTACAAGGGGCATAAAAAGCCCTAAAAATTGTCTATAATGGCTGCACTATAGCTCTCTAAAGTTCCACACACGAATTATAAAAATAAAAGGTTTATATATATAGGAATTGGGCTTTAACTCACTAGGGTTTTGTGACGCCGTCACCCTTTCGACTTCTTCTTAGGTTTTCTTTTACCGAAATAAGCTGACGCTGTCATAACTTTTGGTGACGCTGTCACCTTGCAATTGTGATGTCATCACTAACTTTTGCTGACGCCGTCTCCACACACTAAAGTGTATAAAATGACACCTCATCAGAATACAACATGAATCAAGTCACATTAGCTATAGATGATATGGATTGGGTGAGTCAATCGGGATACATCAATAAAGATCAAGAGTTAGTAGCTTATTACAAAAAGCCATTTCCACTTGATAGACCTCGATATGGTCGAAGAATACCTATTGAACTGATGCGTATTAATTTTTGAATTAAAATTGCAAGTTTTAAATTTATAAAACTCATCTACCGATGTCTACACGCACTAACGGATAGAGAACCCGATCGTATATAGTGTAGGATTTGGTAAATCCGAGGTCGTCCCAAGAGCTAAGTTGTATTAGTTTTAATTTGAAAAGTGTCACATGTTTAAAAAATGATTTTGAATTGAGTTGAAATCTTATCAAGAAGATAATTGCGAAATGTAAATGATTTGAAAACAGTCAGGGAGAAAGGCGTACTAGCCTAGTCATTTCATTACTAATGCTATGATGTTTTCCTAGTGCAATGTCTAGATTTCGTTTTATTAGTGGTTCTAGTATCAACAGACCCGAATTGGCATTTGAAGTCTGTCTTATACTTCATGCGATCCTAATTCCCTGAAAGTCACGAAGGTAGGGCATCCAAGTTGTAGTGATTAAACCCCAACTCTCCTAAAGACCTGTCTATAAACTAGATAGATTATAAACCCCCACTGAAAGAGTTCTTGAGCTTTTTAAGTATTTAATATGATAAATGCGGTAATTTAGTAAATTCCTACACTAGGGATAGATGCCAATCTATCCTAGCACCTTGTTGATCCTAAGTTTAACAAGTTAGCCTAATAAGAGGATTAACAGAATCTAAACCACCCTCAATACTACCAAAACTCAAGGATCAATGACAGACAAATAGGATATCTAATTCAAACGATAAATAAACAAGGAACAATCATAACAGTAGTAAATCCATAACTAGGCCAGCACTAGAAGTGCTTAGCCACTCATAGCAAATAAAAATAGTAAGAAAAAATGAAAGATATTGTAACACCCAAGAACCCCCCAAATTGGGTCGCAGTGGAATAAGGGTCCGGGGCGTGTTACTTCTCAGATCAACAACACAAGATAATATAAGAACGACCAAAAAGTCGTTTAAAACTGATACATTGGATTTAATAAAGTATGTGTTACAAAAGCCTGAAGCTTTACCACCTATGTTACTTATTATTAAGTACAAAGAGTTCCCAGCCCAAAACAGATTATACAAAAATTAATGCGACTAAATCTTAATGCATGACTTCAAAATATAACCACCAATGTAATCCTTCGCACCACCTCGTGCTTATGACCTCGCTGAAAAACATTGCATTTAAAACGTCAACATAAAGTTGGTGAACTTCATAGTTATGTACAAATGTATATGTAGGAGAGACCGGCAGACTTTCCCGTGATAATGCAACAAATGCAGACATCACAAAATGGTAATTACTTTTCCTAAGCTCTTTGCATGTGACACCGAAAGCTCGACATACAATGAATACATAGATAAAAATTACCTAACATTGCCCGTAAGATGTTTCAACCCGTAACATCTAAAATCCGACATGATATACGTTCGTTTCCAGTGATAGCTAGTCACCCGAACGGGGAGGTCAATCCCAAATAGATCTATCTATAATCATTCGCGCTCACATTCCAGTAATTGACAGTTCATGATAATTGTCATAGTAGGTTATCGCTACTTAGGCAAAACGTAATCATGATAAAATGTACACTTGCGTCCAATTTGTAAAACATGCATATGTTTCTCACCCCAAAACTTGTAAATCAATAATTGTAAAACATGGGGCTATGAACTCACCTTGAGTGAGTAAATTGATAATAAAATATCCCAAATGGAAACGCGTCACGCCAACCGCCCGGAATGCAACCTAGTTTAATATAGTCGAATCAGTATTCACAAGTACGTTGTCTAACAACAACCATATATAATCCTATATAGTTATCATCGTACTATCGTTCGGGCTATCATAATTTAATAGGTCATGACATGACGTACGAGGAGTTAGGACACTTTAAATCGTAAATCCAACAACTCGTCAATACGCCATCCGAAGAAGCCTCATTATGAAATTCCCTAGTAATATAGCACTTTGATAACTAATAACATATATATATATATATATATATATATATATATATATATATATATCTATATATATATATCACAATCTATTCGTTTAAGTGAAATCGTATTTATAAAGTAAAAACATTTATAATTACGCCTTTAGCAAAAATGACATAACTTTGTCGTTTTAAGTCCGTTTCTCGCGTTTCTTACGCCCACGCTTTCGTATTAAGACGAGTGATCATAAAATCACATTTTTAGGTTTTTGAGATTCTGTGATGAATAGTGTTTTTACTGTTCATAACAGCTATAAAATCGTTTTTATACTTTTAATTAACGTAAAACCCGTTTTAGTCGTATCTTATTCGTTATAGCTCCGTTTTTAGCGATTCTTTCGAACACGTTCTCGTAATTGAAAGTTTTATCATATTATTGATGTTTACAAAGTATAAGTTACTGCCATGAATAGTAATTTTTATAAAATTTGTTTTATAAAGTATTTAGCGTCGTAAACTCGTAACTAGCGTATCTTCTTCGTTATAAATCCGATTTTCGAGTTTCTTATCATTTTGGAATCCTTATGAGATGTACTATCTTTATAAAACCTAACATGGATGTTAACAAATTCGAACCAAAACAGCAAGTTTGAAGTTTGTTATTAAAACATGTTTTAAGCTTGATTTTTGTACCATTAAGCTTCAACACCTTGTTACAAATACTTTACAACAATTATATCTTATGTCATACATATATTAGATCCATTAGATCATACTTTGTCCAAGAGAGTCCAAGATAACAAGATTAACATGTTATTTACACCATTTTCACTTGTAACTTATTAGGTTAACATAAAAACCCTAATTTGTACTTATACATGTTAATACTTAACCAACATGTTAAAACACTTATACATTCCTTTTAACATGATATTACCATCCATATAACATGTAAATAAGTTCACAAAACATTAATCATATGTAAAAATTCATTTTACATATTCAAAAGTATCTTAGATGGTGATTTAACTAAGTAGAACATATGAACACATATAATCATGAAAATGAAAAGATAAAGGTTTGAAGAGGACCTTATGATGAACAATGATGATAGAAAACACAATCTAAACCCTTGTTTAGATTAAAAACCAAAGCTAGCACACTTGAAAACCCTAATTTCCTTATAAAACCCTAATCTTGCAAAATCTTGCTAAAACCTCTTCAAAGCTTAACCAACCCTTCAATTCTTCTTAGAATACCTTATGTATGATATGAGAATGCTTGTATGATGATAGAAAATCAAGCAATGGATTGCTCAAAATAAGGGTTTTGAGCCGTGGGTTAGCAAGAGAGACAAAGAGATTGATTTTTGTGATTTTTGCAAAGAAAAGTCTTGTGTGAGTTTTCTATGACCCTTGCATGCCTATTTATACTACTTGGTAGATATTATGAGATATTTTAGATGTCTAGTTGATCATATGAAAGGTGGCAAAGATTGGAAGACATGAGAACATGATAGGGCTTATTAGTGATAAGAATGGCTAGTCATGAGTTCAAGTTGTATGCAAGATCTTTTATGAAGCTTCTTGGTGACTCATGGCTTATCCTACATACATATACACGTTTATATATGTATGTGTATGAGCTAGATATTATCTTTGATCTTTGTTTGATGTATTCTTGTATTATTTGAAGTATAATGTAGTAAAGGTTAAGTAGAATGTATAACTTGCACCTTGTAGAGTTTGAATTGAATTCTTTCATGAGGAATAACACCCCGTGTTTTAAATACTTGAAGTTTTAATTAAATTCTTAAGTATTGGATACAAATTTAGGTTTTTGATGAAGGCTTAATAGTTAAAGTGTTTGCGGGATAGGGAAGGCCTAAACGTACTTTATCGTGAAACGTAACCACTTAACGTAACCAATAAAAATAAAATGTGCAATATTAATAATTATCCTCTAAATAATCATATAACACTTTCTTGATGTAAACATTTAATCGTTTAATGCCCGTTTACATTGAATGTTCATTTTTAGTTTACGCGATTCACTTAACGCGGTTACGTTTAAAGAAACTGCAGTAAAACCCTAAAAATAAATAGTGGATTACATAATGTCGTACAATGACCTAAAACACGAGGTGTTATATATATCCTACCTGAAATTATAGTCTGTATGTTAACAAATAAATGGTAGTTAAAAGGCGGACACTTATTTCACTCATAAGGGAGTGTTTGCAATTGGTTTGAACTACTTATTTTCACTTGTGAAAAAATTTGACTGGATAAGCACATCACCAAACACCCTAAAATGCCTAATTATGTAAGGGATAGAGTAGTAAGCGCTTAAGCATGCTTATTAAGGGATTGAATCCCTCTATTTTTTAGCACTCCTGGGGCATGACGAATACAAAATAGTCAACTCCTTGGAAAGTTACGCCATAGTGTTATTTTATTTTTTTAAAATAGTCCCAAGGGTCATTATTTATTCAGTTAAATTGTGGGTCAGATCAAGACTCTAATTTTTAAGACTGGGATAACTAGCCTCTCAGGTCCCATAGAAGGATTTAAAAAGTTCAAAACTTAATCTAATAGAGCTCTATATAAGCCGAGGGAGACAGTAAATACCTTAGAAGGTAACAAACTTCAATGAATCGCCTATCACCAATCCTTGGATTCTTGAAGGTGACAAGGTTTGTCTATTTGTTTTTTGTTTCATTAAGAGACACATGGACATGACTATATTCGAAAGTTAAATTTCTAATTTAAAAGCGACTTGATGGATCATAAGCAAATATCAGATTTTAGAATACATTTAAGCCGTTTGTTAAGCAGGAAAATAAAGCACCTATGTTAGTGTAGTTTATAGAGTAAACATTATACTTTCTGATATGAAAATCATGGTAAAAGCTCATTTTAGAAGAGCGTACGGTTGACTGCAACTGTAAAATATGTATAAACAAATACAATAAACCCGGATAAAACTCGATAGAAGAAGTACGGCATTAAAAAATGGAAACATGCTTACTAATAGTATATGTCGCTCCAAAGTAACTTACTATTGCACTGTGACTCCCTTCATCGAGTATCTCATCTACATCGATCTCACACTTATTGCTTATTTGTATACGTCATCTTGCAACAGCATAAGAGAGTATGTCGCCCCCATTTGGTTTGTATCAAATGGGATGTTTTAGGAAATGGCGTATCAAGCTGGTTTACATCAAAGATAGCCTTGCCAAATTTGCGATGTCACCCTTCCGCTCATCATTTTCCCCTTTATTAATTACCAATTGAGATTTTAGACAGTTTAAAACAAGCGGGTAATAGGTAAGGTTAGCCTTTAGAATCAAATGTAAAGCGGGTTATTCCGGCGGGTCTGTATCGTTAAGTAAAAAACCCGCCAGAGCATTAAAGCGCATTTATTGAAGTGTGTTGGCCTTTATATAAATGTATAGCCATTTGGCTCAGATGGAAGTTTTAGAAAATGGGAATATCACGGTTGCGTACAACAAAGATAGCCTAGCTAAGCGATATCACACTTCGTCATCATTGCCTTTAAGATATCGTTGTGATTTCAAGATAATAAAACAGCGGGTATAAGGTAGCGTAGCATGTAGACGCGTAAGAGGATTTTGTCACTATCAAGTGTTGTAAATTAGAAGATTTTTCTACATCGGCAATGGACTAGGGGTGACAAACCCTTACAATCTCTGCAAATTAATCGGCGTCTTAATCATAGCTCACCCCTACGGGGACAACACAAATATATTTTTAGGGCTCAGATAAGTGAGCAATCGGATATGAGGATACGGCCGCCATGGCTGCAACTCACGCAAGCCTGCCTCGCAAGATGCAAGCAATTGGATTCCATATCTTTATCATCTTAATTAAAGTGGATTATTTTTTTTTTTTTACGTTGAAGTACACGAATGGCCACAATTACAAGTGCCAAAAGGTAACAATTCATACTGTATCAGGCTGGGCTTATTTTGCAGCATGAGATATCGCCAATCGTCTCATCAACCGTCGTATCGTCGTGTACGCCATGATAGGGGCAACGAAAAAGTGCGGTGGCATCGAAGTGCATAAGCCGGACAATTTAAGCTAAGCCCAAACCATTTAATTCATATTTAAACAGAAAGAGCAAGCCAAGTATCACTTTAACCATAAAGTTCAAGGCACACAGAATCACATGTCACCCGTGAAACAACAAAAGCCACACAAATCACATCGTTCGCCCGTATTATATAGTACTATGAAACAGCAAGAACTTCGCAAAATGCACCCATCCATAATTTACCCCTAATAACAACTCAAATTAAATCTTCAACAAAATGAAAAACATCAATAATTTTACCTTAACAACAGGTAAAGTGAATCTTTAAAAATTATTTACCTTTCGATCCATCAGAGATTGTAGAAATAGCTCGACACACATCCGTCGATTTCAATCCAAGCCAACAAATGGCAATAATCCCCAACATAAAATGAACCAATCATATAGGTCACTGATGTCACCTACAGACCCATCTAAGTGTAACAACCGGCACCGTACCGACCACCAACGCCACACACAGTGAACAGCGGGGCAACGAAGAGGTTGGCAATGGCATCGTGGAGGTATAGGTATTTGAAATATATATATACATCTAAATTAGAAAAAGATAGAGAGAGTGATACAAATAGATCTCGATACAATAGATCTGAAATGGATGTGTGTTTTTTTTACCGAAAAGAGAAGAGAGAAGGACACGTAGTTTTGTAGTGACTACGTGTATGAAAAAGGGCTGGGTCAATATTCAAGAATTCGGGTCGGGTTTTCTCTATTTAATAGCAGCCCATAAACCGCTTTGGGGCATCAATCTTGGCTGTTAAATATATAGTATAATAGATAATCAAAGATATGGAGTGAAAGCATGTGTCACTCCTTTCACTCATCTTCATGATTAAATGCCATGGAATTTGGAAAATAATATGTACGTATGTTCTTCAATATAGAACATGCCTAGTGCATGTAGCTAGAAACATAAAACAAAATGAAAAAGTAAAAAGTAATGGTTAACAACTATATTATCTTGCACCAAAACTTCATATGTTTTCCTTTAATTTTTATTCTTGCTTCAAAACACAAAAAATGATAAATGTTTCTATGCGAAGTTCACCTTTGTTCCAACTTCTTAAACCAACTTAATTGACATAAACCAGTCATTTAGTAAATTGATCACTCACCGGTTATATTCCCTTTTGCTCACTAAAAGGCACAAATCAACCCAAAGTGATTGTCACATCTTTAGTTTGCCACACACTAAAAATATTGCCATTTACGATTAAGGCACGAAAAACGTTAAACGAGGGGAATATAAAAACGCAACTAAAAACCTAATTATCAAATTTTAACTCTATGAAAATGAAAATTTAATTTCTAAAGTACTAAATGATTAAAAAATACTTTTAGAAAAAAGAATTATATTTTTTTGATTTGTATTTTATTTTTAATTATGAATTAAAAACACTTTTACTATAGAAAAATGATGAAAAATAGTAAACAATTTATAATAATTCTAAAAAATTACAGAATGTACTTTTAGACTATATATATGTAGAAAAATAAAAACTGGAAATAAGCTAAAAGGCTTAGTCTGCTAAATAAGCTATAAATAAGTTGATAGCAAAAATGGTGAAAGGCCCTTATAATATACTGGTGCTAAAAGGTTTAACGGATAAATGACCCTTAGGGCGATGAGTTAAGGTGTTTGGTTGTTTTGGTTGAAGTCTCGGTTCGGAGTCTTCCAATATCTCCAACATTTAATCCTTTTATTGATTGTTTTTTCTTTTTTCTTTTAAACGATAACTATAAGCACTAATAAAGACTTTTTTTTGTAAAAAACTTTTCTCTCAAATTAGATTATAAGCTGGAAATATAGCTTTTAAAAGGTGACAGATTTGACTAAAAAGCTTAAGGTTTTTGACACTTAAATGTTTTTGAGGAAAAGCTTAAGTTAAGCCAATAGGCTTCTAGCGACCTTAAGAAAAGACAACTTAAGTGAAGCAAATATTAATCCTAAAATAGCATTCTTATATGAGCAGAAAAACTAGAAAGCTAAATAAGTAGTTTTGGCAAAAAGCTATTAAAAACAGTCTAAAGAGGCAATTTTAAGCTAGTTTTTAAGCTACCAAATGAAAAAACTAGAACCTAAAAGTGAAAACACATTAAGCTAGTACTACTAAGAATGAGAAAAAACAAAACTTAAGCATTTTGAATAAAACAAGCTAGATATAAGCTTCTCAAAATAGCAGTTCAGACTAAAAGGTTGTTTTTGGTTTTTAAGCTTTTGTAAATGACTGAAATGCACAATTTGCAGCCCTAAATTTAGACACTTAAATAAGCTCTAAACCTCAAAATAAGCTTAAACATCTTAAGCTTAGACTACAAAGAGCTTGTGCTCCAAAAATCAAACCTTAAAACTTCTTTTAACTAACCTAAAATTCAAGATTAAAAAGTGAATCAAAAGCTTTTAAAACTGAAAGGACCAACTGTCAATGACAGATTGTGGCAAAACCTTAAATAACAAATGCAGACTTATTGTTACTTGTTTCTAAGACATATTGAGACTAAGACAAACATAAGAACAACACCTAAACAGCAGCTTATAAGAATCAAGCATATAAGCTGATGTAGAAAACTAAAACACCACAAATTCAAGATATGATTACTAAAAACCTTAAAATGAATTTTAAACTTTGAAAACTTTTGAAAACTGGTTAAATCACCTTGAAAGATCTAAATAAAGCTGGATTTGGGTCAAAATAGACTCAAACAACACTAACATGGGTTAGTGCTGCTTGTGCTAAACACCCTCTTAAAATAACTTTTTCCATTTTAAGCTTGTATTAGTCTAATTTTAAGCTAAAATCTAAGATACCAAATTATAACTAAGTTTATAAAGACCTAATAAGCCAATTTCAACCACTGATAAGCACTAGATAATAAGCAAACCAAATAAGCAGTTTTGAAGCACTAATAAGACAGTTTATATGAAATAAGATCTGAATGACTGTTAAACATTAAAACTAAATCAAAAAGCAACAATAAGACATAATAAGCAGTAGTAAACAAAAATAAGCATAAAATAAGCAGAAACAAGCAATTAGAAACAGTAAATAAGCAATTTAAAAAGTAAATGCAGAAGATGCTACAAAATGGACTTAGAACTTACTTTTGCCCTTTGCTCTAAACAAGGGCTTAAGAGCTCTTAAGAGCTTATTAGCTTATGCTGGTGAGTACCATAAGCCCATCCCTGATTGGCTTATCATCCAAAAGAAAATCATGAAGCAGTTATAAAAATGGATAATGGAACCTCACTTTTTATTGAATAATCTTTGAAAGTACAATGCTTGGAAAGTAAATTGCTAATGTAAAAAGCTTGAAGACGGAGTAAAGAATACAATGCAGTAAAGTAAAATTGCTGGAAAAAAAAGATGTGTTCTTCGATTGAAATCTTCCCCTATTTATAAGGGAATGTTGTGCTTCTTATGAGGTGAGACTGCTACGGCCTTGAATTCTTCCAATCATGCTATAATCGCTTATGGAAAGCCATAATTGTCGCCAATCAACATTAAACCCGCACATTTATTGCTTTGACTTTGTCTGACTTTGGGTCCGCCTTGATTTCACAAGTGGCACGCGTCGGATCTCGCACAAAGAGACGTTTCTGGAATCTGCTCCGCAAGTTAGTGGACACTGGTAGGTTGGTGTTGCTATTCGTTGTTTATATGTCAGGAGTGTTGGTGGGTGTGTTTATGTTGTGAGGTTGTGTTGATCATAGTAAAAAATTGCGCGACAATGGAGGGGAAGGTACTTTGCCCTAGTTTTGGGGCTCTCTTCGCGCGATGCCGCTGGTATTGTTGAGAGTTTATTTTATTATATTTCAAATTTGGAATTAAAGGGTAACGAGTGTTAGGTTAGGGACGAGTGGTGTAATATGGTAAGGACTAACGGTGTTAATCCCAAAGTACTAATGGTGTAAGGTCCAGGGACCTATGGTGTAGTAGTTTTAACGGGTTTATAGTTAAGTGTTATTGGGCTATTGGTTTATTTTTGGGCCGGTTTAATGTTTTGGGATAGAATGGGTTTTTTAAGTTAATGGTATTATGTTAATGGCCCACTAAGATGAATATGCCTTCGGCTTCGTCTTTTCACGCTCTTTCCATTCCCGTTCTCGGTTTTGTCTGGTTTTGGCCTTGTTTTTGTCTTTTTTTGAATATCCGTTACAAGCACAGTAAACAACATAAAACAAGCATGTATTTGGCATTTTAAATCCGTTTTTGGTCATTTAAGCTCATTTTATTAAGATAAAGGTATGTGTATTTAAGCACATACCAGGTGTAGAAAGACTCCAAATTAGGTTGAGTACTGCAATAATACAGTCTATATGATCCCACCTATTCAAGAAAAGTTAACACACTTGGAAAGTACGGGGGAGGAAACACTGAAACTAAATGGAAATGTGATGGAATTTTGTAACCAATCTGTCTGTTAGGGCTCTTGATTTTTATGATATAAAAATAGCATAGAGTGAAGTGGTGAAGAAAAAGGAAATGATGAGATATAGTAAGCTAAAAAATAAAAAGACAGTTTTTTGGTGATATAAAACAGATATAGATGAATTGGTGAAAAATAATTGAGAGATTCGTGAGATCAAAATAGAAAGAGTGCTTGTGAGAGTCAAGAATTCATGAGGGAAATGCTTTTTGGATTATAATCCACCAACCCATATGATGAACTGGGAGTTAATTGATGGTGTATCAAATTTAATGTTGATAAGCTTAAACTTACTGCTGCCAGTATTAGTTTATGCTGCCAGGCATTCACTTACTACTGTTAGGCATAAGTTAATGCTGCCAGGCATAACTTCCTATTGCTGGGCCAGTTAATACTGTTAGGCTTAACTTAATGCTGCCAGTTCAAGTTAATGCTGTTGAGGGTGATTTCATAAATACTTCGATTAAGGGTTTTAATCACTCATTCAATCGATTTACACCTGATAATACTCTCTAATCATAAACCACTAACTCTATATCTTATTAATTCATTCATCAAATACGCCCACACAATGTCGATTCCTAAGTTTGCTAAAACTCACAATTTGGTTGCGGTTTTTTGGAGAAACCCAATGAAAGTGATGGGTTTGCGAGGGAATTATTGATTTTTTAAATGAAGTTTATCTGATATGCGCTAACGATGAATAACATCCATCTCTATACTACTTGTATGAATCAGTTCTCGGGGCAATGCACCAAGGTTAAGAAGTTAATGGGGTCCCGTTTAGATACAGCCCTAGTTGATAAGAAGAAGGTTATCATCATGAGACAATCCTAAGAAGTGATATTAAGTTAGAAAATGTTGAGATAGGGAACAGATTGTCTTAATGTACGTGCTTAACCATTTTTGTGCCGAACTGGACAGAAAATGGGGTATGAAAATACTTTACTCTTAAAAGCTTACATTACTAAAAGAGAAGCACGTTTTTGTTATCGTCCAATGAAAAATTTCTTATCCATCCATACTGCATCGCCTTAGTGATAAAGACTTCAGCCTGGACTTGAATTTAGTAGCACTATGGCATCTGCTATCATCTGTCTTGCCACAAACCAAAAATTTAACTTTTCCAAGTACATTTTTAACAATATGGTAAAAAACTTAGAGGGTGGGGTTAAGTTTCTTATGTATCCAAGATTTGTACAAGTCTTCCTAGACAATCAAGTTGAAGGAATGACCAAACATAAAGGGATTTCTGGTATTTTCTTTTTTTTTTTTTTAAAAAAAAAACCCCCCCCCCCCCCTTCCCACACCAAGAAGGTGTTTGCTAACATAAGAAAGGGTTTTTATGGTAAGGTCACACCTCTTTTCCAAACAATGATGGTTCAAGCTCTAAAAGATATAGGTGAAGATTCAGCTGCTCTTACTGATTCCCATTCCACGCCTATTATTACTCAACCATCATCATCTAAGCCTCAAAAGAAATAGTCCAGAAGAAAACAGTGGCTAAGGATCAGTGTCTACAGTGCCTATCCCTGTTGAAGCTATAATAACGGTAACATGATCTACCCTTCTATGACCACCTCAAAGTGTATGAGGATTAGACTTTAACTAACACTGAATGATGGTTTATGTACCATTCTATAAGAAAAGGTTCTTGATTTGTAGGGAAGAAGCAAGCTCAAGCAAAGGAGATTGCTAGTTTAAAGAAGAGAGTCAAATACAGTTAGTGAAAGAGAAAGATAAGTCAAGCAACTTCAAGGCTCAAGAGTTTATGGAAGAGTGTTGGTTCAGATTGCAAGGTAATAATTCCCTTTAGAATCGAATGTCAGATTTGGGGGTCTCAGGAGGTGATGCATGCCAAGACATAGGTTGAGGAAAAATTAAAGTAATCTTGATTGCTGATGCAGAAAGGACTTGATTGATGAGACTTCAAGAAAGAAATAATGAAGAGATGTTGTTTGATAGTACAAGATTATTTTACAAGGTTAATGAAGTTGTTTGCTCTATAAAAAGAAGTTGAATGAAAAAAGTGAAGTTAAGTAAGTATAGTTGATACTGAATCCAATGTAATTTTGTGCGTGAAGTAGTTACGTACTGACTAATGTTGAAGTTTACTGTACGCGCCAGTGTCTTTTGCGTGTAACAGAAGACGAGTTATTGGAGTTGTAGATGGTTAGACTCTGGGCTAAGAGATATTCTAATGTGTTAGAGAGATGTCGCAAGTGTAAGGCGGATAATGAGATTCACGTCGCGATCCAATAGAGCTGTGTGTAGCTGTTAGAACGTGCTGCTACAAACAAACTACAACTACAGTCCAGGTCTAGAGGGGGGTTGTAGTCAATATGAGCCAAAGGGAATTCAAAACAAAATCTTCAAAATTACACAAGCATCACAACTTCCACTAGGCCTTCAAGGACAAAGGCAGGCAATAATGGTTGAGCCTGATAAAACCTTTGAAAAAAGAACGGATCAAATTGCACTTGAGGAGAAGTTGATAGAAATTCTTGAAGCTCAACTTACAAGCTGAATTTGGAAGGAAGAAGTGAGGCTTTCAAGATTAAATGTAAGAAGAAGCAACCATAGCTTTACGTTGATTCAGGGGAGAACCACAAGCTATGATGAATGTGACTTTTCAATTGGCTCAACAATTGCAAACAGAAGAACAAGAACAAATTAATTACTGAAGAAAAAGTCAAAGTTGTTTGTAGAACTTTTGGAGAGAGAATGAAAAACTTTGCAGCATTAAGAGCTCAGCGAGAAAGGAGCAAGCTACAATTAAGGCACAAATAAGGGGAGATATCAATGTCTACCTATTGAAAAACATGGCTGGATACAAACCACAATCTGCTGAAGAGAAAAAGTTTATGGATGAGATCCATGAGAAGGTTTGATAAGAGAAGGTAAATCACTTTATGTAGACATGTGCAGTGTTGGATAAATATATTGTCTACCTATTTGAAAAAGGAAAATGGCTAGGTATTCAACATAATGCGAAGGCTGGAAGGGAATAGATGTTATGATAAGGATCCAATGAGATGTTTGATAAGAGATGAAAATGGTAAACCAATTTTTGTAAGTACATGATCACGAGTGGGTGAAAGGCAGTAAACGTAAGACAAAAGAATGAAGGAAGTTTGAAAGAGCAGGTGAGAAATTAGAGGTGGAAAAAGGTTAAGAGAAGCTAAAAAGGTGATAATGATCAGAGGAGAAAGAATAATGTATAAGATCATATGGATGTATGTTCAATGCAGCACGTGAAATAATCTTAGGTGCAATTGAGGCTATATCCTCTAGCACTGAAGCTCAAATGATTGTTGAATACAAGATTGATAGAAGAAGGAAAGATGGGAGTACTTTAAGATTGATAAGGGCTATGAGCTTCAAAAAGGTATTCGTAGTCAGAATGTTGTCATGGATGGCTTGTTATGGAGTGAGGTTTGATAGAGGATGTTGGAGTGTGAGGTGGCTTAGATAACTGCTGTTGGAAGGTTGGTCAAGAGAGAGCAAAGTCTATTAGGCTGGGTAGAAGAAGGCGTGTTAGATAAAGATTATGAGGAGAGTATTGTGGGGATATCTGAAAGTAAGGTTTTAACCTGATGTGAAAGTGAACGTATGGAGAGATCTACAAGGAATTAAGTAACAGTTTAGAAGCTATTGTTTCAAGTGGAGTTCATTTTTGTGAGATTTCAAAACAATGAATATCTTTATGTGGTAGAGAAGTACCCTCTTACACCTGCAACAATCACAATTATGCTTAACAAGAAGCTTCAAACTGATATTAGAATGACGATGTTGTTATCCAACTCCTATAGTCATGACAATATACACAAAAGAAATCCTAGAAGTGTTTGAATGCATTCCTCTTGTGTGTTGGTGAAGACTTTTAATGGAAAACTTGAAGATTCAAATGAATTGTAATCATTCATATTTTATGGAGGAGTTGTTTGGGATTTTGAAAAGATCTTTAGATATTCTTAGACGTTTGGACTGGCTAGCTCAGGTATATATATTAGTCGATGTCAAAGCTAACTTAGTACTTCTTGGTAATACTAATGAAAATTATGCTAAGTAGTTAGTACTGGTAGTATAAAGTTACTACTGCTAGTTACTACTGTTAGTATAAAGTTACTGCTGCTAGTAGAAGTTAAGACTGCTCAGAGATGAAGACTAAAAATATACTAAGTAGTTACTACTGCTAGTACAAAAGTTAGTACTGCTAGTGTATGTTAGTACTGCTAGAGTAAACTTCTAAGTAGTTAATACTGCTTGTGCTCAGTTACAACTGCTGAGTGATTACTACTGCTGGAAGGATTATGCTGACAGAGATGAGATCAAAGACTTATCAGAGAAGAGATAAAGATTGATTGGAGAACAAGAATACTTACAAAGATACGTATTAGTTATTTGTAAAGAAGATATGTATAACTTATTTGTTTAAGAGATTACGTTTGATCATGATAACTTAGGAAAGTATTGTAAGCCTTGTAGGACTCCTTGGTGTATAAAAGGAGGTCCTAAGGCATAATGTTAGATATATTTTTATTCATAGCTTCAAGGTTTTGTAAACCCTAAAACTATTAAGAGTGTTCGTTTTATATTGAGGCTGAAAGTTTGGTAATCTGTCTATTTATTGATTTTATGTTGCTGTTTTATAAAGAATTCTTCTTATTATCATTACTAGATTACGCATAGTCTTTGATATTCATAATCAATGTTTCTACTATAGTTGTCTTGGATTTATTCAATACAACTAATCCGTTTACAAGCTAAGCAAGATCTATTCAAGTGGGATCAACACCAGTGGGTAAAAACATAGGTAAAAAGGTGAACTTGAGTGACATAATTGATTGCCTATCTTCTAGATTATCCTCATGGAAGACCTATCTCTTATCTATTTGTGGTACTCACTTTACCAAAAGAAATTCTTAGTAGCTTGCCACTTTATTGCCTATCTCTATTCAAATCCCCTGCTAATGTTCTATCATCATTGGAAGGTATACTTAGGCGATTCTTTTGGGGTTTTAAAGATACTTCCAAAGGAATTGCTTGGGTAAAATAGGAAAGTATTCTTCATAGTTTTAAATTAGGTGGATTGGGTATTGGTTTGAGTCTTCTAGGAAAGTGGTGGTGGAATTTTCACAACGAAAAAGATGCTCTTTAGTGCAAGTTTATATCTAGTCTATACGAAGACGATGGTGGATATAGTTTCGGTATAGGAACAGGTTCTCGAAAAGGTGTTTGGGAGAGTATTATAAGCGCAAATTCGGCTATAGAATTTACTAGTGTTCCTTTCAGAAATTCATTTGTTAGAAAAGTTAAAAGCGGGGATGATATTTGCTTTTGGAATGATGTTTGGCTAGATTTAGGCCAATGCTTAAAGGTTCAATTTCCACGTCTTTATGGGCCCGAAGTTCATAAAGACTGTCGTATAAAAGATAGATGGGTTCTAGATGATGACGGTAAATGGGCTGCTAACTAGTTTTGGCCCTCCCCCTCGTGGTCGAGCTATTGATGAAGTTACAAGCCTGAATAACCTTATTGGAAACCTTATTTTGCACCCTCGGCAGCGAGATGGTTGGGTCTAGAGTTTAGATAACAAGGGGATATTCTCGATTAATAAGCTATCAAAGCTTATCGATAAGTCTATCCTTAGAACAAATATCATGCCAATTAAGCATAAATGGAACTCGTGGGTGCCTAAGAAAGTAAACATCTGCGTTTTGAGGGCGATAAATGACAGGTTGCCAACTCTTTCAAATCTTGAATCTCGCGGGGTCCAAGTTGCTTCCTCTCATTATGTTATTTGCAATTCATCGGTGGAATCTGTTGATCTTTGCTTCCTTTTTTTCTCGATAATTTACTCAGTTTGGCGCAAGATTTGGAGTTTGCAGAATTTTAACAAGTCGTCTTTTACTTCTCTTCAAGACTTGCTAGATTTTGTTCCTTTATCTTTGTTATCCCCGATTGTTGGCAAGATGTTCCATGGAGTCTCTCTAGTGGCTTTTTGGGTAATATGGAGTTGGCGTAATCGTATTTTGAACGCAGACCCGACAGATAGATACTCTGTCCGTCTTGAAGATATTCTTGCTAAGGTGAAAATTTTGTCCCAACTCTGGATTTTGAATAAATGCCATAAGAAAACTTCAAATTGGAGTCGTTGGGTGCATAACCCAGCTTGTTATCTTGATGAGTGATGGGTCTTTTTGGATTTTTTTGTTTTTCGTTGTATCGGGATATATTTGTTTTCTCTTTTATTGTGGGTCTCTATCTTAAGGATCTATTCAAAGCTATTTTCTCTATTCTCTTTGCTCCGAAGATGAGTTATTTTTTTTAAATATTCTAGCCATTTCAAAAAACACAATATCATCCTTATATTATAAAAGAGTGAGTTTTTGAGTATTCAATGTGGTGTCTTCATGATGGAGGATTTATGATTCGACATTAACTTT
>BQNB010114960.1:4310-21653 GCA_026074375.1 Tanacetum coccineum
CCATGAAAAATGACCAGTTAACCTATACATAACACGATGTTTTTGCACAAAACAAAACTTACTTGAATTGAATCGTTAGTATAGAATGCAAATTTCTTTTATTATAATAAAACACGAGAGCGCATTGATCCATCATCCATGGTAACTAGTCATCTGGTCTCTAGACTTCGTGACACAACTTGTCCCCTTTATACGTCTATTAAAACTTTGTCGTTAGAACTTTATATTGTAAGTTGTAACCACCTTGAAAAAACATATCTTACTCCAACATAGAAATAATTTGGCTTATATGAACTGATAAACAAAAAGTCAACTTGAACTTGTCTCATGAGAGAGAGACAAAGGTTGCTGAATGTTGTTTTGGATATGAGCAATTCGAGTTGGCAGGGACAATGTATTATTCCGGTTGGTATAGATTCCTTGCATTCGAGACTCGATCTTTTGATGTCGTACGTGAATTGTGATCCTAGGTTTTCAATGTCCCTAGTTCTTGGTTCAAAATACATGTGTACATATCCAATTTTCTACAAAGTATATCGCACTGTATGTGTGTTTATGTGTTTCAAGTAGTTCCAACTTCTAATTAGAGCATCTTTGACGTTAACAATATAATTCTACACTAAAATATTGCTAAAAATGCATCTTTTAAGAATATACATACATCAAACAAAATTTGCTTCAATGTATGAGGGGTAGATACGAGTCGAACCCGAGCCAGCCAGATCTCGAACTCGGCTCGTTTATATATATAAAGCTCGAGCTCAGGTTCGAGCTCGTTTCGAGACTCATATTTTGAGCTCGAGCTAGGCTCGTGAAAATTTTCACAAGCTCGAGCTCGGTCGGGCTCGACTAAATGATATAATGTGTTAAAGGAATTAAAGTTTAAAGGCTCGTTAATCATACTAGGCTCGAGCTCGTTTGTTTTTTTAAGCTCGAGCTCGTATCTTTTTTAGATTACGTATATATTTGTTAGGGCTCGTTTAGGCTAGCGAGCCTAACCGATCTTTGTATGCAAAGCTCGGGCTCGAGCTCGAATATTATTTGAGCCCAAACTTAGGCTCGAACTCGGGCTCGAGCTCGTTTAGGCTTGACTCGTTCGAGCTTTTTGACCGATCCGATCTCGAGCTTTTCACGAGCGGCTTGACTCGTTTCTACCCCTATGTATGACACTAAAAATGTCACACTAAACATTTTTTTTATCTAACTCAAAGTATATATAACATAATATCAATGTTATAAATAGCGTGAGGCGTGACGTAGCGGCATAGCTAAGCCTCAAGCTTTAGCGTGAGGCTTGGCGACATGACGTGACTTAAGAAGGCAAAAATTATTTATAGATTTATATCATATTTTATAATTATATAAACAGTAAATTTTATTAAATTCAAGCTCCAATTCAAAATATTAGTAAATCCAAGTCCAAATCTCAAATTTAAAAAATCATCTAAACACTTCAAAAAAAACTCGCCACGCCTTACGCATTTGTCCGCCTTTTCACGTCTCAACTCACGTCATGCCTAGAGTCGGCGCCTTGGTCTATTTCGTAACGTAGACGCCGCGCCTTGGCGCCGCCTTAGCGCCGCCATGACATGCCTTTTAGAACCCTGCATAGTATAAAGATAGAATAGTTTACATAACGTATATCAATATTGGACTCATTTTGATGGTATTGATCGGAAACTTATAAAAATATACTTCCTATACAATAGTTTTTATACTTTTAGTTTAATATCAAAGGTTTAACAAAAAAAATTGATGTGAATGTTTAGTGT
This sequence comes from Tanacetum coccineum, assembly GCA_026074375.1. Classification (NCBI taxonomy): domain Eukaryota; kingdom Viridiplantae; phylum Streptophyta; class Magnoliopsida; order Asterales; family Asteraceae; genus Tanacetum; species Tanacetum coccineum. Next base: position 6,083 of record BQNB010114960.1, read on the forward strand.
AATGAATAGTGTTTCATTATATTTGATGCATATTTGTTGTTTACTATTCATTGCATTAAGATATTGTCAAGTTCAATGTTAATATTTAAGAAGATTTTTTGTACTTTTGACACTAAATTAATGCAAAAAACACACTTAGAACTAACATCTGAAATGCTTATTAATTTTATGGCAAAATTGCAAAAATTGTCCATGTGCTTCTCGATTTTTGCACTTACCGCCATCCCGTTTTTTCACAAGAAATGTCCTTACGATCACTGTTTCTTTGCAACCAATGGCATTATTGCTAACGATCATTATTTTTTTCGTTAAGACGCCTCACGTGAAGGCAATGTTGTTATTTTACTGTTCCAACTCAAAAAAATGTAACTTAGCTTCTCGAGGAACATCTTTTCCAAGGACGAAATTTGCAATAAATTTTTAGTACATATTTTCGACACATCTGATGAGGTGTCATTGTATACACTTTTTCGGGGTTATTTAACCCCCTAAATCGTGCAAATATGCCCAAATTATGTACTTAATCGTTCTTTTTTGTGTTTTTAGTACTTGGATGGCTTTTGAAGGAAATACACGTGACTTGACCTCATTTGGAAAAGAAACGAACGAGACTACGACTCTACGCCAAATCTCTTAAAGAATACGCATACAGTGAGTGGGGACGGCGTCAAATTCAATCGTGACGGCGTCCGAGCTTACAAAGGAAGGCGTCAGATTTCTTGCGACGGCGTCAGGATCCAACCGACTTAAAGAAGCCCTAGAAGATTCGACGGGGCGACGGCGTCAGGATTATAACAAGATGTCGTCACGTTCGTTTTCTATATATACAAACTCGTTTTTAGGGTTTCAAGTGTGTAACTTTTGTGAACCGAACCCTATTATTAAAAGTGGATTATAGGAGTTGTTTGGGTCGTTTTTAGGGTGTTAAAACTCTTTTGTATCAGCCTTAAACACATGTTTTAATCAAGTGAAGTCCTTTATCTTTTATAACTCAATATGTCTATGTGTTGTTTGATTATTTATTATTCTTTGCTTCCTTTTAACATGCTAGGCTAGATCCATTAGTATTTACTTATGATTTCATGAAACTTAGTTTGTAGATCCTTTTAATATTGCTTCTTGTGATGGATGTGCGCGTTAGGCTTTAGAAAACTACCCATAAGATATTAAATTGGCATAGACGTCTAGGGAAACGCGAGTGTGTAAAAAGAATACCATCGGTAATAATATTCATACTACCTTAACCTTAATATGGTTGATCCCTCTTAAGTGCTTTAATGCATGTAATGTACTCTTAGGGGCCTTGTAATAGTCTTCATACTACCTTACATGTGCGTCGCCTTAACGGAATATTACATAGACGGCGGATTCGTGTACTATGTTCATGACCTAGGAAATACTTACACAGATCATCACAAGTGTGATAAAGCAATAGAATTAGAAGAAGCAAACTGAGGAGTAGTGCATGATTAAGTAAATACGTTCGTTTACCATATAAGTTTTCACCAAAGTAATTTAGATGTATTATTAGTTTAATTAGTTAAAACCAAAACCAACATCTCAAACCAGAATTTTACCTGCTTTTTATAAAAATATAAAATACAAAAATAATTTTCTCTCAACCCTTAAACCACTGTTATATTTTATTCGAGCCTTCCCAACATATTCCTCTAGAAAATGATAAAACCCCTGAGTACTTGCCTATATACACTAAAGGTTAGTATACTCATAGGAGTTGTAAAACTCTTTGTGAGTCGCAACACCCACATCAAGTTTTTGGCGTCGCTGCGTGGGAAATAATTAGGTTTCGAACTTTATCTAGCTTAGGTTTACTCGCTTGATTCCTATCAAGTGGGAATTTTATTTTCTGTCAATTATCTTTCTTGTAGTATATCATTTCTTTGTTCCCTTTGTTCGTAAATAGATTAAATTGCGCGTTTATTGGTTGAAACTCTTACAAAATGATGTTTTGATGTTCCAACAACATCAAGATGAATCTCTCTACGGTGCGTGGACTCGTTACAAAGACTTAATTCAAAAAGCCGACCTCGATTTATGGACCCAGATTCAAATCTTTTATAATAATGTCAACCACTACACCCAAATTGACCTTAACTTTGCTGCAGACGGAGACCTTAGGGAATTAAGTGTTGAAGAAGCATGGAGAACCATAGAGAATTTTGCCCAGGGACAAAAAGAGTGGGACAAACCTTTTAAAGCTACTACTGAGCAATAATTAACAAGTTTGAGGGCTCAAGCAAATGAATTGTTTGGCAATGAAAAGGTTTGGTTTGAGATTCCTAGGTGCACATCATGGGATAAGGTGAATAATCTAAGCTCACAAAGTACCCCACAAGTCCTCTCATTATTTAAGGAACACACATCGGCCGTGACTTACCCGGAAGAAGTAGAAGATACTTTAGGAACCCCGATAGAGGTAGAACCTTTGGACCAAACACAACTAGAGGATATAGGCGTGAATACTTGTAATGATGACATTCCTCTTAGTTTTAGGGAAGTTCCTAGTTTTGATGAACTAAAGCCTCAACCACATCCCTTACCTAATTGTCCATCATTAGATGTAAGTCTAGGAGATGAAAGAGGCCCCGAACCACCCATCAAACCACATAGTCCGGAAAGTTTTAGGATGAAGGAAGTAGAAAATTTGACCATTCATACACCACCTTCACCTCACGTGGCATTTTTCCACCCTAAGGATATGTATTGCTACTATCACCCATGTCTAGATGACCCTAAGAAACATTATGGATTTAAACTAGGTTTATTAGGACATGGTGGATCCCTAGGTGTTGATTTTTTGAAATCAGAGATGATAAAAGATGATTGAGAATTAGAATTTAAAAAAGTTTCTTTTCTAGGAGAAGGACTTAGTTTATCCATTAAGCCAAAAGAATTAGAAAGGGGTATGATTAAAGAAACACACCATTTAGAGCATATAATTCAACAAACACACACTCTCGCTTGTCGCTCAAAGACATTAAAGAGGCCTCTCCTCGTCTACACTCTATCACAAGATGAGTACGTCAGATACCGAGAAAGTCTAAGTGAGTGCCAGTTAACATCGTCGAGCCGTAGAGAGTGGTGTGAGGGAATACGCCGTGTCCCGCCTGTTTTCTGGTGTCAAGGGTTGGGTAGGGTAGGTGTCGACGCTCTGAGCTCTCGAAACAAGAAAAAAACAAGATGCTTGTTGGGAAGGCCAAAATATTCTTTTAATTATATAAGCTAGTCTGTTAGTGAGGTCGTCTTGCTCGTGTTAGTTAAAATTGTCTCTGACCGCGTGTTTTTATTTCCGCTAAATGTTATATTTCGTTACTCTATTAATGTAGGTTCTGTGTGCAACTGCTGTGTGTGTGTGAGGTTAGCATAGCTCCTATGTTTAATCTCGTCTTAATTGCAATCTCTAGTGAATTGGGATTTCGCAAAAAAAATTAGTTAAAGTGTAAAAAAATTCGGTTTTAAACGAAAACCATTTCAAACATATTTAACAAATTGTTTAGATTAATTCGCGTCTTGTGTCAGTTTCGAGTCATATGATTGTGATAATTAATCTCATATTTTATGCAATATTTTCTACAAGAAATAACTAATAGATTTGCGTGCAGATTTTTTCCCAGAAAATGAAGAAGAATTTATTTACAGTGTGTGGAGACGGCGCCAGGATTAATCCTGACGGCATCACGTCTCCAGCACTTGTAAATTTCGTATTTTCTTTAAATTTTTGAAAATTAATTTTGTATAATTTCTGAAATTTGTAATTTTCATAAAAACCTACAGAAAACCAAAATTACATTAACACATTCATCCTATCTTTACTGCTTTTATAGAGTCTAAACCCTAAAAGTTTCGTTGTATATATCATTATCCCGCCGATTTTACGCCAGGTGTAGTTGTTTCTTGTCTTTGATTTATAGGTTATATTTGATGAGAAGAAGCCAGGAGTTCTTAGGAGTTTCATTGGACGACTCTTGGATGATGATGTAGCCAGTTGTCACATGTTTCTTCTTCATTATTGAGCAAACCAAGGGAGTACTAGTTTCTTTCGTTTTTCTTTTCCTTTTATTCGTTTACGAGTACTTTTAAGAACATTGGGGACAATGTCAAATATATTTATGGGGGGAAATAAAACCTTAGAATATATTTCCTTAATTTGCCGTTTGCTTTTCCTTTAAATGATGAGTAATATATCAAAATATAGCTGAGACGTAATTTTGACCCCAATTTAAAAAAATTTTATGACACATACCGACAAAAACTGAGTATTATTAGCGTCTCATGGATAGGAATTATATGACTAGCATAAAAATCTAAAAAATTCCACCTTAAAAATGTGAGGTTCGCATTTAGATCTTTAGGAATACAGGTATCCATTTTTGATACCTAAGATAATTTTACCTTTAGCTTTCTCGTGTTAAGGAAAGAGCAATCATGTATGTCGCGTCCATGGATTTGTTCATGCATATGTGGTTTTGTCACCTTTTCTGAAGCATTGGTATCAGTTTAAAATTATATGAGAGAGTACCGGTAGTATATTAAATTCTAGAACTTGTTTTGGTGATGCATCCCGAAACCGCATAGTGAGAATGAGGATTTGCTAATCGATATGTGGCTTAGGATAATCCCATGTTTTTAAAAGTGAGATAGGTCAGTGGGTGTGTTCTTGGTAAGCGAGTAGTGATTCTAGGAATAAGTTTAGTGCTCATCCTCGAGTACAACATGCTGTGCGGTAATTGATCCGTACTTTGGTATTCCAATTCAGAAGTTACTTTTGATAAATCCTCATCATTAGATGTTATTATGATACATAATTGTGTCTACAGATCGCACCAAGTTTCTTAAAACACCAATAGCAAATGGATACTAGATCACCAACTTGAGAATATAATCGGTGTGCTCTCGACAGACCAGTTAGTTTCCACACGACTACACACTCCATGAACAAGCCTTTATTCTGCTATCTACTATGATGCCTTCTCACATCAGTCAAACTATGAAGCATACAAAGGACGCATTAACTCAAGCATGTATGGATTGAAGCTATGCAAGAGGAACTTCTATGAATTTGATATAGTAACTAGAAGTGTGGTGAACTTGTTCCTCCTTCTTTGACAATGTATTTGTCTATATCTCTTAGTGGATATACTAGGTTATGTGATGAGTTAGAAGGTATTCTGAAAAACAAAGGCTCAGGGTTGGTAGCTCCGTGTTTCGCCAAGATGAGTGAATCGTTGTGAAGTGTCATTCGCTCCGGTTGTGGTTCAGCTTGCAAGCGATTTTTCTGTGCTGCCTTAGTACACCACCTACCCCTATGCATCATACCCATCTTTTTTTCCGTTCTTCGTCACACAATCACATTTTTCCGGTACGAGGATCCCCGGATTATTAATGAAGAGCATTGTTTACAACCATTGTTACACCCAAATCGCCTAAGCCATCCTTGTATGTACTCATTTTTAGTACATTATTATAAACCAAGTTAATTAATTGTAGGAGTACATAGTTTCTAAGTCGAGTCATTTATCAGTGTATACAGTTTTGAGATGATTTGGAAACATGGTAGCTTTTATCTTATGAAGAATTGGAGAAGAAGTCACCTATTACCCCCATTAGAGCTTAATACGCTCCATGTTTTGTTGATCCTTTCGATTCGGGTCTGTAATTAGTTTATTGTAATGAGTTAGCAAAAACTCAAGTGTAGGGGTGTATTTATAAACCCCAAGTTATGTATTATCTTTTATCAAAAAAAGAGAAAAATAGAAATTAAAAAGAAAGAGTTGGATGTAGAGTTTGTATGTCTTAGTTCGTATAACTTATTCCTAGAGTGGTCGAGTCTTCGCTTAGCAATGCCTCAGCATGTATTCTTGTATTTAATTAACTTACCATCACCCCAAATCCACCCAAATATATCCCGTCCATTTTTGTTATTATTTAACTTACACCCGAACATCACAACCCTTTAAAAGACCTATTTGATAGTAATATCTAGTACTTGCGCCTAGCGGTGAAGGTTTGATCCTTTACCAAGCCTATGGTAATTTATATGCTACGATATGTAATGAGTGTTATTTTTCCGTTTCCTATACTCTTATAATTCATTATTCAACTGAGAGAAAGAGAGAATCCAAACACTTATGTGAGGTGCTAGTATATAACTTCCATGCTATTAATTACAAGGTCTAGAAGGTTGTGTCGTAAAATATCTTTGAAAAGTAGGTTAAATGCCCACGATATTGTTAATTTCTAGGTAAAAAAGCCCATTTTCTTGAGGACAAGCAAATCCCAAGTGTAGGGGTATTTGATGATGTGTCATTTTATACACTTTTGCGGGGTCATTTAACCTCCTAAATCGTGTAAATATACCAAAATTATGTACTTAATCATTCCTTTTTATGTTTTAGCACTTGGATGGCTTTTGGAAGAAATATACGTGACTTGGGCTCATTTAGAGAAGAAACGGACAAGATTACAACTCTACACCAAATCTCATGAAGAAAATGCGTATAGTGGCTGGAGATTGCGTCACAATCTTATGTGATGGCGTCAGGACGAACAAAGGATGGCGTCATAATTTTGACGACGGCGTTAGGATCCAACCGACTTAAAGAGTCCCTAGAAGATTCGGCGGGGCGACGACGTCAGGATTAAAATACGTCGCCGTAGCGCCCGTGTTTCTATATATACAAACTCGTTTTTAAGGTTTTAAGTGTGTAACTTTTAGGAACCGAACCCTATTATTAAACGTCGATTATAGCAGCTGTTTGGGTCGTTTTTAGGGTGTCAAAACCCTTTTGTATTAGCCTTAAACACATGTTTTAATCAAGTAAAGTCCTCTGTCTTTTATCATTCAATATGTCTATGTGTTGTTTGATTATTTATTGTTCTTTGCTTTCTTTTAACATGCTAGGCTAGATCCATTAGTATTTACTTATGATTGCATAAAACTTAGTTTGTAGATCCTTTTAATATTGCTTCTTGTGATGGATGTGGGTGTTAGGATCTAGAAAACTGGTTATAAAATATTACATTAGCATAGACATCTAGGGAAACGCGAGTATGTAGAAAGGATATCATCGGTAACAGTCTTCAGACTACCTTACCCCTAATATGGTTGATCCCTCTTAAGTGTTTTAATGCATGTAATATACTCTTGGGGGCCTTGTAACAGTCTTCATACTACCTTAATTGTGTGTTGCCTTAACGGAATATTACATAGACGGCATTTTCGTGTAATTCGTTCATGACTAAGGAAATACTTACACAGATCATTACAAGCGTGACAAAGCAATAGAATTAGGAGAAGCAAACTAAGGAGTAATGCATGATTAAGTAAATACGTTCATTTACTATACATTTTCACCAAAGTAGTTTAGATTTATTATTAGTTTAATTAGTTAAAACCAAAACCAACCTCTGAAACCAGAATTTTACTTGCTTTTTATAAAAATATAAAAACACAAAAATAATCTTCTCTCAACCTTTAGACCTCTGTTATATTCTGTTCGAGCCTTCCCAACCTATTCCCCTAGAGAACGATAACAACCCTCGAGTCTTGCCTATACTATACTACAACGGTTAGGTACACTGTCTAGGGATTTGTGAAACTCTTTGCGAGTTTACAAGACCCGCATCAAGTTTTTGGCGCCGCTGCCGAGGAATAGTATAGGTTCGGACTCTATCTAGCTTAGATCTACTCACGAGAATCATATCAAGTGAGGTTTTTATTTTCCTTTTAATTAGCTTTCTCTTAGTCTATCTTTTCTTTGTGCCTTTTGTTTGTAACTCTTTTGTTCACCATCATGATGTATGAAAGACCACCAACCACGCCTTTTCAAAACCCACCACGAAACAAAACCTTCCCATTCTAAAGATATACCTTGATGTTCCAACAACATCAAGATGAATCTCTCTACGATGCGTGAAATATATACAAATACTTAATCCGAAAAGTCCCGCATCATGGCCTCGATTTATGGACCCCGATTCAAATCTTTTATAATAATGTCAACCACTACACCCAAATGGACCTTAACTTTGTTGTAGACGGAGACCTTAGGGAATTAAGTGTTGAAGAAGCATTAGAAACCATAAAGAATTTTTCCCAGGGACAAAAAGAGTGGGATAAACCTTTTAAAGCTATTACTGAGCAAGAATTAGCAAGTTTGAGGGCTCAAGCAAATGAATTGTTTGGTAATGAAAAGGTTTGGTTTGAGATGCCTAGGTGCATAGCATAGGATAAGGTGGGTAATCCAAGCCCACAAAGTACCCCACAAGTCCTCCCATCATTTAAGATATACACACCGCCCGTGACTTACCCGGAAGAAGTAGAATAGACTATAGGAATCTCGATGGAGGTAGAACCTTTAGACGAAACACAACTAGAGGATTTAGGCTTGAATACTTGTAATCATGACATTCCTCTTAGTCCTAGGGAAGATCCTAGTTTTGTTGAACCAAAGCCTCAACCACAACCCTTACCAAATTGTCCATCCTTGGATGTAAGTCTTGGAGATGAAAGAGGCCCCGAACCACCCATCAAACCACTTAGTCCGGATAGTTTTAGGATGGAGGTAGTAGATCCCTTGACCATTCATACACCACCTTCACCTCACGTGGCGTCTTTCCACCCTAAGGATATTTATTGCTATTATCACCCATGTATAGATGACCCTAAGAAACATTATAGATTTAAACCAGGTTTATTAGGATATAGTAGATCCTTAGGTGTTGATTTTTTGAATTTGAAGATGATAAAAGATGATGGGTAATTAGAACCCGAAGAAGTTTCTTTTCTTTGAGAAGGACTTAATTTACCCGTTAGGCCAAAAGAATTAGAAAAGGGTATGATTAAAGAAACACACCAATTGGAGCATATAATTCAACAACCACTTTTTTAACATATGGCTCTTTCTCACCACAATGGTGTATACCATTACAATCACCCACACTTGACCTTAAGTGTAGGGGAACCTCCCCTTTTAATGTTAAGTAAGAGTAGAGTCAGGCTCATGACTCGAACAAAAACAAGCGCTTGTTGAGAGGCAACCCAATTTCTTTTAATTTAATGCATTTTAGGAGTGTCTTGTGTGTTTTAATTCTTTACTATTTGTTTTATTATGTTTGAGTTATTATTTGATCATGCTTTGTTTTGTCTTTAACCTCGTCTTAATTGCAATCAAAGGTATTTCATAAAAATTATTAAAGGAAAATTCGGTTTCTAAAGAACCATTTCAAACATATTAAATAAATTGTTTAGATTAATTCGCGTCTTGTGTTAGTTTCGAGTTATATGATTGTGATAATTAATCTCAGGTTTTATGCAGTATTTTCAACAGGAATTAACTAATAGATTTGCGTGCATAAATTTTTTCCAGAAAACGAAGAAGAATTTATTTACAGTATGTGGAGACGGCGTCAAGATTAATCCTGACGGCGTCACGTATCCAGCAGTTGTAAATTTCGTATTTTCTTTAAATTTTTGAAAATTAATCATGTATAATTTCCAAATTTTGTAATTTTCTTAAAACCCTGTAGAAAACCACGATTACATTAACACAATTATCCTATCTTTACATCTTCCGATCGATCTTCCTGTTTTTGATCCCTAATCATTATAAAGTTTTGTTATTACAATTAATCCTTTGATTGTATTATTCTAACATAACTTCTATCCTAATCTAGGGTTCGATTGCTGGCTGTATCAATTTCTTAAGGTTTTCTTAATTGGCTAAACCCTAAAAACCATCTTGATCAATCGTTCATAATCATAAACCTAACCATACTATTCATGATCAATTCTCTATCTAATTCTGATCATCACGATCATTATCAAGTAAGGTTTCGATTTTTGAGGTGTAGGGTTTGTTGGGAATCGGCCACTGTATCACGGCTTCTTGGGCAATTTTAGCGATTATTCTCTCTAAACCCTAATCGACTCTCTAGGGTTTCGATCCTATGGTTCTATCTTAATCCATATCGCTTTTGGTTCTGGGGTCTATTGGTGATTGGTTGCTGGTTGTTTGCTGCTAGTAGAAGTAGGTTTCGGTTTGTGGAATAGAGTGTGGTTTCTTAAGCCAAAAAGGTAGTAGATAGGGGAGAGGAGTAAAGGAGAATAGATTGAATGTTTCGAACATAGAGGTAGTAAAGGATGGTGTCGTACCATCTGTTACGGGTGATTCTAGGAATGCTGCAATGAAGGTAGATACGCCATCTATGGTTGAAAAGACTGTGGAGAAGGAAAATCTAAGTCTTGTGATAAATACCTCTGATTTGGGATCGTACCCACCACTAACTATGCAGGAAACTACTTCGGCTGGTAATGCCCCTGGTAAGTCTTCTTATGCTAATGTTACTGGTAAACCAAGTGGTACATAAGTGAATTTTTGTACTTTGTTTACATCGGGGGGTACTGGGATTGATGTGGTTGTCCCGGTGGAGTCTATTAGAGCTATAAGTGGGTGATTTGTCAATACTGCTTATGGTTTTTTCTTGGGGAATTGGGTGGCATATCTTGTTATTGCTTACTATGTTAGAAACACTTGGGCTAAATATGGGCTTGTTCGATCGATGTTTAGCTTGTCTACAGGGTTATTCTCCTTTCAATTTAGCTCTATGGAGGGTTTGAATGCAATGCTTGAAATGGTCTGTGGGTTATTTGCAATAATCCACTTATTCTAAAGAAATGGCATCCAAATGTGAACCTATTGAAAGAAGATGTTGGTACTGTTCCGGTTTAGGTTAAACTTCATGGTGTTCATGTTACGGCGTTCAGTGAGGATGGTTTGAGTGCCATTGTGTAACACCCCCATTTTGACAAATATAGCAGCGGAAGCTAATCTGGGGTATTACTTCATAGTACAACAGACATAATCATAGAAAATGACTCAAAGAGACGTTTTGAAAATTTAGTTATCATTCAATATTATATCAGAGTTTTACAAAAGAAGGTCCCAAAATCTATATGAAAACATAAAGTTTGAATGATAACAGTTTTGCCATCTTCAAGTCTGTGCCACTCCGTATCATAAGTTGCTCAATTACCTGAGATAAATATGCTAAAAAGATCAACACAATGGTTGAGTGAAATTCATAGGTTTATGGTAAACAGTTTGAATACAAGTCATCATAACAGTGGGTTACGTTGTTACACGCCTATAAGTGTAATAATTGCAATGAGTACAATTATTATGGAAAATAGTATTAATGACATTAATACGTTAACATGGAAATCATCGTAGTGACATTGGTTGAGGAACAAATGTCCCCCTGGAAAGGTAACTTGCCAAGGTTACCCATTAAGTCAAATGTAGTGCTATTGGTACCAAAAGTATAGGCACACCAACGGGAGTCGTCACACCCCGATAGATCTATCCACAATATTCGCGTTCACTCGCAAGTGACTAATGGTTCATGATTAAGAAATATTGGCAGTAAAGGTGACTTAGGCAATAATAAATCAGGATAGCATATAGTTGGAAAAACACTTGCATTCATGGTTTAAGCATGTATCCCCCTCGCGGGTTTATAAAGTATTCAAAAGATTTAAAATGCGAGGCTATGAACTCACCTTAACAGGGAAATCTGATTGATGGCAAAAGTATATCAGTTGAAAGTAACGGCCTTGTCACGCAACCTGGGTAATATGTCAAGTCTTAGTGTGATTGTTTATGTTTTCAAAACTTTATAAAGTTTAACATACATCTTACTTTGATTTATTAATTTATGGAAATATTGTATCACTGTTCGGGCTATCATAATTCAGAGGTCATGCAGTAAACGTTTGAGGAGCTAGGACACTTTAAATCGTAAATCCAGCAAACTCGTCAAAACGTATACCCAAATGAAACCCCTCACATGAAATTCCCTAGTAACGTGATACGATAAGATTTTAAGTTTCTTCAAAAGCTAGTCGATGATAAATTACGTTAATTATACAACGTAATTGTTTTATAATGCGTCGATCGATGATTAATAATGATAAATGTGTTGGGTTTTAATAAAATTATGTCTTATAATATTAATATATATTTTTACAACTAATATAAAAATATTTCATTTTATACCTTTAAGAATGCAAAAATGGCAATATATACCATTGGTTTATAAACTTTTACAAGTTTAGTCCTTTATATAAAAAGTATATATAATTTAAACCTTTAACTTTAGAACTTGGCAAAACAACCCCTTGTAGTTGTTATTTTTTTTTAATGTTACAATATATACCCTTGCATAGGATTTGATTTACAAAACAAGTCCAAAAAGCCATGCAAGCTTATTTTTGGATTCAAAAAGAGTTTTGCATGTTATAGCTGATTAGAATAAGCAAAAATAAGAAGTTCTAACGTGCTCAAAGTTTATGAAAAGGGCTTATGATTGAAAAAAAAATCAAAACGGGTATGTTTTAAAGTTTTAAAACAATTCGAAAGGGTTTGGTGTTCAAGGCTATTAACAAAGAGTTCCTTCATGATCTAATAGAGTTTATGAACAACCTAAAACAGTAGCAAAGCTTATAGGATGAGTAGAAAAAGCTTACAACTTAAAATGGGTCAAAATGGAGGTTTTTTGGTTCGTGTAGCTTGGAGACGAGTTCTATGGCTTCTTCCTTGGAATCCTTGGTTTCTAAACACACCTTGGGACTTCTATACTTCTTCTAGTGCAAGGCTAGAGCAAAGTTTTGAGTTGGAGAAGTTTTTTTGGAATGAATGAAAGTGTGTGTTTTGGTTCAACTATTTATAGGCAAGAACTAACTTGGTGCCCAAGTTCTAGCTTGATGTGGTGGCTTAGTTATAGATTAGTGATTCATAACAGCTACTATGATGACTAAGGAATGCTAGGGAGTGACTATTGTGAGTTAGAGTGATAGCATAGCAAGGTGGAAGGAGATGGAGAAGTTAGGGTGATGACTAGGGGTTTTGGAGACTTGGTGGCCAAGTTGGGTGACAAGGTGGTGATGGAGGTGCTTGTAAGGTGCTGGAGTGATGGTTATGTGGTGGTGAAGTCATGGTGATGAAGGTGGTGGTGAGTCATGGAGGAGCTTAAGGTGTTTATTTAGTTTATACATGGCTGTTTTTGGACAGCCAACATCAGTCCCGGTAATTTGGGTGCCATTTACAAACCGTTATTCCGATCAACCTCAAACCAGTGAGCATGGTTATATATTTGAGTCCTCTACAACTTTTAGTTTTACATATTCAGGGGTTACTATACAAAAATCTAGAGATAATAGCCATTTACTACAGGTGTGTAGAATTTGCGCACCTTTGCCATTTCAGCTATAACTAATTCATCCGACGTCGAATCAGGGTGATTCAATCAGCAAAATGATCACAAGACATAGGGCTAAAACCTAGTGTTTTTACTTAATACCCAGAACCTACTAATTTTGTCCATATCTTATGTTTTATTAACGGATCAGATTCTGAAAACTATGAACTAGTTTAAGGTGTAATGGGTTTGCTATGGTTTTATGATTTTGGTTTAGGGTTAGATGAATTAGGGTTTTAGGATTAGGTTTTAGAATGATTTAGGGATTAGTTTTAGGGTTTAGGAGTTGTACCTTGTGTTAATGTGGTGGTAAGATATAAGCATGATTTAAAAGGTAAAATGGCCTAGTTTGTATTTCATGCACAATTAACTTGTACATTGAGCTTTAGAAGGTTGTACTAGGGTTTAGGAGGGAAAATATATTCAAAAGTTTGGCATTGTAACTTGTACACATGCTTTGAACATTTATACACTTGTTTTGACATGTAATTAGGGTTTTTGGAATAAACGTTAATGTATAATGCTTGTTTTGAAATAACATTGTAAATGGTATGTTAAATGGATAATGTACATGGTAAAAATGATATTTAAACATATATTAGGATGTTTACATAATGTAAACATAGTTGTAGTTGGCATTGGTTGGTTGCATGAGCTCGTTTACTTTAGTTATGTAAACTACGTTACATAATGGAATAAACCGAAAAATTTTCCCATAAAAAGGTGGTATGATAGATGTATATTACAGTGTATCCAATTTAATAGATGGATAATTATATTGATGAAAATTGCAGGTTGTTACATTTGAAAATGATAAAAAAATACTTTCTAGCTCCTCTCCTCTAATCCAATAACTTTCATATGATACTATAGTGCAAACATGACATATAACAATTTCAATTCATGGGATAATGATTTTGATCAATTGGTCTACTAGAATTTCTTCTAGGTTGAGGTGTGTTGTATCTTGGTTGAGAAGAATTGTTTCTTCTAGGTGGAAGTGTTTTAGATCTAGACTCGGTTTTAACAAATCCTAAACCATTCTTAAGAGATGATTTGAGAGGCGGTCTTTTGAATTTTCAATGTTCTTATGTATTAGTTTCTTTCTAACAGTGACAAAATCCAATCAAGAGGACATATGTGGACTAAAAACGTATTTTTCCACTTTTTGGCTGGTCGACGAATCCAGGCATGGTGGATTCGTCACCTGCCAAAACAGCAGCCGACCCAACGAAACTTATTTTTTTTCCGCTTGTTGACGCTTTACTCTTATCAAATCCAAAGCCTATTTTACTACTAGGTAATCTTTGAACATTAAGCATTTCATTTAGTGAATTCGCACTTTCGTCAAATTTGAAAATTTTAACTTGAGTTACTTTAAGTTTAGCGTTTTCAAAATGAAGTTGTTGACATGACTCACAACCAATGTCGACTTCTTTATTTCTCTTAAGTTTCTTAAGTTTCTAATTCAACTCTAAAATTTCTTTTTCTAAAATCTCTCTTTTAGTTTTCAAATTTTATTTTTGTTGATGATTTTTAACCTAGCCTCACATAAGTTATTATACTCAATCTGCATACTATCATCATCTAAAGAAGAAGTATTATCAATTAAATAAAAAGAGTCAAGAGTTACCTCATTTGACAACTAAGCTACGAGATAAGTTTCTTTGTTGGTTTTGTCATCGGTTTCACTTTCACTATCACTCCAATAACCCCCATGAAATGCTTTTTGTTCCTTGTTCCGTGAAGGCTTTGGACATTCACCAACGAGATGATTCAGATCACCGCATCTAAAGCATTTCCTATTACTCTTGCCTTTCTTATCATCCCTTACCCGAAATAACTTATTCTCCTCTCGTGGTTGTCTAGCAAATCTACCCTTCCTTCTAAAGAACTTTTTAAAGTTCCTTACGGCTATAACATATTCTTCATCATCGCTTTCGGATGTCGAAGTTTCATCATCATTAGACTCTTTCTTAGATTTTAAGTCCATGGACTTGACCCTTTCCTTTTTGCCTTTGTAAATTTCAGAATCCTTTTTCATGACTGCATGTGCATTTAGATTACATATGAGCTCGTCTAGAGCTAGTGATGACAAATCTTTCGATTCTTCAGTCGCCGAGACCTTTGCTCTTCATTTTGGATGTAGAGCCTTAAGAAACTTCCTAACATAGTTCTTGCTAAAAAAACATTCATCAAGTTCTTTGAGACTAGTAATAATAGTTTTAAATCTAGCAACCCCGCTATCAATAGATTCTTCTTCAAGGATAGTAAATTGGTCACATTGTTAAAC
>BQNB010114961.1:0-21652 GCA_026074375.1 Tanacetum coccineum
ATTCTATTGATTTGTCACACGTGTGATGATTTGTGTAAGTATTTCCTAGGTCATGAAAAGATTACACAAATCCGGCGTCAATGTAATATTTCGTTAAGACAACGCACAAGCAAGGTAGTATGAAGACTAATACAAGGCCCCTAAGAGTACATTACATGTATTAAAACACATAAGAAGGATCAACCATATTAGGGGTAAGGTAGTATGAAGACTGTTACCGATGGTATCTTTTCTACACACTCGCGTTTCCCTAGACGTCTATGCCAATTTAATATCGTATGGCTAGTTTTCTAAATGCATCACAAGAAGCAATATTAAAAGGATCTACAAACTAACTTTCATACAATCATAAGTAAATACTAATGGATCTAGCCTAACATGTTAAAAGGAAGCAAAGAACAATAAATAATCAAACAAAACATAGACATATTGAATGATAAAAGATAGAGGACTTCACTTGATTAAAACAAGTGTTTAAGGCTGATACAAATGGGTTTTGACACCCTAAAAACGACCCAAGCAACTGCTATAATCAACTTTTAATAATAGGCTTCGGTTCTCAAAAGTTACACACTTAAAACCCTAAAAACGAGTTTGTATATATAGGAAAACGGGCGCGACAGCGTCGCGTTATAATCCTAACGCTGTCGCCCCGCCGAATCTTCTAGGGCTTCTTTAAGTCGGTTAGATCCTGACGTCGTCCTTTGTCCGTCCTAACGCCGTCACATATGATTGTGACGCCGTCTCCAGCCACTGTACGCATTTTCTTTATGAGATTTGGTGTTGAGTTGTAATCTTGTCCATTTCTTCTTCGAATGAGCCCAGGTCACGCGTATTTCCTTCAAAAGTCATTCAAGTGCTAAAAACACAAAAAGGAACGATTAAGTACATAATTTAGGCATATTTGTTTGATTTGGGAGGTTAAATGGCCCCGAAAAAGTATATAAAATGACACCTCATCAAATACCCCTATACTTGGGATTTGCTTGTCTTCAAGTAAATGAGCTTTTCTACCTAGACAATAGCAATATTGGGGGCATTTAACCTACTTTTCAAATATATTTTATGACATAACCTTCTAGACCTCAAAATCCTCTAGACCTCATAATTAAAAGCATGGAAAGATATACTAGCACCTCACAATAAATGTTTGGATTCTCTCTTTCTCTCAGGTGTATAATGAATTATAACAATATAGAAAACGAAAAATTAACACTCTTTACCTGTCATAGCCTATAAATTATCATAGGCTTAGTAAAGGATCAAAAAAACCACCACCGCTAGGCTTAAGTACTATAAATTACTATCAAAGATGTCTTTAATGGGTTGTGATGTATGGGTGTAAGTTAAACAATAATGGAAAAGGATGGGATATATTTGGGTGGATTTGGAGTCATGGTGAGTTAATTAAATACAAGAATACATGATGAGGCGTTGCTAAGCCAAGACTCGACCACTCTAGGACTAAGATATACGAACTAAGACATACAAACTCTACATTCAACTCTTTCTTTTTCTTTTCTATTTTTTTTCATACTCTTTTTCCCTGCCATTTGCTGAAACATAATAATACATGACATGGGGTTTATAATTGCACCGCTACACTTGAGTTTTAGAACTCATATTACAAACTAACTAATGACCTGAATTAAGCGGATCAACATAACATGGAGCGTATTACGCACATATGGAGGTAATAAACTGACTTTCTTCCCCATCTCTTCATAAAATAAAAACAACCATGAATCCTAATCGTCCCAAAATTGTATACACTAATCACAAGACTCGACTTAGCAACCATGTACTCAAGTAAAAATTAACAGGGTTTATAACAATAATGTACTAAAAGTGAGTATATACAAGGAAGGGTAAGGCGATTTGGGTGTAACAATAGGTTAAGGGTGTAAACAATGCTCGTCATTAACAATTCGGAATCCACCAGAAAATTATGAAAACCGCGAAAAGGATATGCTCGGAGGGGTGTACTAGGGGTATCTTGCACTAAAAATGAGTGCGAAGCAAGGGTGTGGGGATAGTTATATGATCAAGGAGACCATAATAACAAATATAGGTTTAAAACAAGGTTTATCCTAGTGCCTCTTATTATTTAGCAAATCCTAATCACACAAGTGCGATCTCACTAGTAGTCTCGGGATGAATCACAAAAACAAGTTCTAGAATTTAATACACTACCGCTACACTCTCATATAGTTTTGACCAATACCAATGCTCCAGAAAAGGCGACAAAATCACATATGCACGATCAAATCCATGAACGCGACACATGCGATTGCTCATTCCTTAACTCAAGCAAGCTAAAGGTGAAACTATCTTAGGTATAAAAAATGGATACCTGAATTTCTAAATATCTAGGGGTGAACATCACATTTTTTAGGTGGAATTTTTAAAGTGGTAGGTGTTGTCCTAGTTGTAGGATGCTTCTTGTTGGATCCCACTTCAATAGATCGAATTCCTAAGCTTGTTTAAGGTTTAGTTATATTAGATAAATCTAACACAACTATAGTAGAAACTTTGTTAAGTGTATTAAATATTATGCGGAATCCAATCTTTAATATTAGAAGAATTCTTAATGAAACAGTAACACAATATCACAATTCAACAAACAATAAAAGCTCCAATATTATTAAGAATAATATGAATACTCTCCTAGTATTAGGGTTACAAAACCTTGAAGCTATGAATAACACTTATCAAATCGTAAACAACATATTAAACTCTATACCCTATGACCTCCTTTTATACACTAAGGAGTCCTAGTCGATTTACAATATATTCCTAAGACTTAGAATATTCTCTATGATCTATTCTATAAATAACTAATACTTATCACGTAAGTATTCTTGATCTCCAAACAATCTTTATCCTTTCTTCTGTCTTTATCCTTTCTCTGACAGTAGAAACTCTTTCAGCAGTCTTAATCTTTAAGCAGTAGTAACTTATACACCAGCAGCATTAACTTAGCACAAGCAGTAATAACTACTTAGAATATTTTCTTCAATCTCACCAGAGTATCTAACTTTACAACTAGCAGCACTAACTACTTTAGCATATTTCATTAAAGTTAATGAACAACACTAACTTTAGCTTAGCAGCAGTAACATAAACCTGAGCACAGTAACTTAAAGATCATTAAGAAGATCTTTTTAATCCCAACAATCCTCCCCTAAACTTGAAATATTCATCTTCAAAATCTCAAGTTTCTTCAATGAAAGCTTCATTAATCACCAGGAGATGCTTCCAAACACTTCATCATGATGTATTTAGTGTTAATGTGAGAAGTTTAAGAAGCTAATATGCCATTTCAACTCAAAGAACACATGAAGCTTCAATGTTTAACAATATCAGTAATTGTAGCCGGTGTAAGATGATATTTTTTTCTACTAACAATATAGATCTGCATGTGATGCCATCGCCTTAAAAATCTACCCACATTAGTCATATTGCTTTCCATTCCAACACTTTGTTAAATCTTGTTGATTTCCTTTCTCCTATGTATCTTCTACATGATTCAAACATGTATGGCAGGGTAGATCACCCCATATCACTCTCTCATAGCCCTCCTCTGGCCTTGTTGACCCATACTTAGCTTTTACCAATTTCCATAGTCAGTGTAACATTGGCTTCATCTTTCTCCCTTGCAAGTCTCTCCTCTTGATCAAACTCAGCTTGTAACTTTAAAGCAATTTCTTCATCAAGCACTGATTTAGATTCTTTGCTTCTTTGGCTTCACATTTCTTCTAACCAATATTCCTTTACCTATGTGTCTCTAAAACTTTTTGCCTATGATGGTTGTGAAGAAATTGTTGTTGTTGTAGATGTACCCAACTCAGTAATGACAATTCCTTTCCTTAGAGTTGGAATTGTAGTAGTTGTTATAGTTGAAGCAGCACTAACCTTTGTACTGGCAGCACTAACTGGTACACATGGCTCTTCTACAACATTGGCTTTTACCTTGGGTTTTACACTTTTTAAAGCAGTAAGTGCTTGAGCCAAAGTAACTTCATCAATAGTTAAATTCACATCTTTAGCAACAACTTCTTGTTCTGCTAACACCTCATCACCAGTCAAATTGTTCACATCAAACATATCAGCATCATCTTGATCATTAACCAGGGTAATGTCTTCATCAGCATCAATATCATGAATCCACTTGTTGTCCTAGTTGTAGGATACTTCTTGTTGGATCCCACTTTAATAAATCGAATTCCTTAAGCTTGTTTAAGGTTTAGTTATATTAGATAAATCTAACACAACTATAAAAGAAACTTTGTTAAGTTTATTAAAGATTATGCGAAATCTAATCTTTAATATTAGAAGAATTATTAATGAAACAGTAACACAAGATCACAATTCAACAAACAATAAAAGCTCCAATATTATTAAGAATAATACGAATACTCTCCTAGTATTAGGGTTATAAAACCTTGAAGCTATGAATAACACTTATCAAATCGTAAACAACATATTAAACTCTATACTCTAGGACCTCCTTTTATACACCAAGGAGTCCTATTCGATTTACAATATATTCCTAAGACTTAGAATACTCTCTATGATCTATTCTATAAATAACTAATACTTATCACATAAGTATCTTGATCTCCAAACAATCTTTATCATTTCTTCTGTCTTTATCCTTTCTCTAACAGTAGAAACTCTTTTAGCAGTCTTAATCTTTAAGCAATAGTAACTTATACACCAGCAGCATTAACTGATCACAAGTAGTAACTACTTAGAATATTTTCTTCAATCTTCACCAGCAGTACTAACTTTACACTAGCAGCACTAACTTTATACTAGCAGTACTAATATATACTAACAGTAGTAATTGTGAACTAGTAGTACTGTAGAATCCAAGAATTCGCCAAAAACCCGCCTTTAATTACTTCATAATCGAAACAAGAAATGTAGAAGGATGATGTGAAGAAATTGTAGAGAGAGAGAGAGTAGAGAGAGAAAGTGAGAGAGAATGAGACAATACTTGCAAAAAATGGAAAAATTACAAATGACCAACTCACCTCACCTACCTTGGTGAGGTGTATATGTATCAAACTAAAAGGCTTACTTGCCTTTAGTATTTCTACGGGTCGGGCTCGGGATTACTTGGGCCTTCGCCCAATACACGTGACCGGTTAGCTTACATTTAAGAGCCTATTTACCCGTCTAGCCTATTACAACGTATATTAATTAATGACCGAGACCTAATATAATTAATAAACGAACTTCCTTGTTTGACTCAATATTTTAAGGCTAACAATCTCCCCCGAAGTGAGTTCATTGTGACACTCCTTCGTGAGATCAATAAGATTGCTTTTGTCGTTAAGCTCTTGTGATCTTTGTCTCTATCTATGTTGTAGGCTTGTTCCTTCATGCTATGTGATCTTTGATCTTGAGCTTGTCATAGTCTTTCGACTTCGTCTTTACGTCCAAAATCTTTAAATCTTTATCCTTCCGTCTTGATCGTCTTTGCCGCCTTGCGATCTTGTGTCTTGACCAACATGCTCATACTTTGCATCATCTTGAAAGCTTGCTAACAATATCCCTTGATAGACTTGATATCTTTGAAGGAAGATCTTGTATATCAGAGTTTGTGCGGAAGTCTTTGTCTTTAATTCTTGAGCTTTCATGATTCTTGAATCTTGATGCTTATAGTATGTCTTTGTAGTTTGAGCATGAGCATGTGGTAATGAATCCGACTTTAGCTGGAAAAAGGCATCACCATCCCCATATTTATGTATCCTGAAATAAAACAGTTAGCAATAAAGCGTGTGGATAAATATGGCTTTGTCATTCGTCCGGATTTGGTTAGATTAACCTTCGGTTCTGTAGGACCGTTTTACAGTATAAATATTGTACCTGTGATCAGGTAGATTCAAAGAATCTCCTTGACAGGGTTTCTAGCTCAAAGCGTAGGATCTTCTAACACAGATGTATTAGATTTACCATGCTTGCTAGTTCTCATTACCAGAACGTCTCAAAGCAGACAACACGGTAAGAGTGAATCAGATAGTTACTATATTTCTGATTAAGCCATTAATTCATTTCCTGGAACAAGTTTAATTCACATTGAATCGTACCATTGTTTCTTTCCAGTTGACACAAGTTTGATTCGTATAGAATCTCGCAAGTCACCTACCAAGAGCTTGTTTGATGCTGGCTTAAGCAGGATTTCCATCTTCATTGTGAGTACATAAGTATCACTCAGATGTTCTAGCACAATCACAGGGATAATACGTAGGACTCTTGTTAACAGCTTGTGAACTAATGGGTGTTCAACAAGTGTTAGTAATGGATTGTTCCTAATGAGATTTATTATGATCCTTGGCTCTACACTCGATTATTGCTTTTGGTTTAGTAAACGAAAGGACTGGAGCAACTGCCAACCTAGTCAATAACAACTATCTCGAGTAAAAGAAAGGTTTAAATAGAAGTCGTGGTATCTCCGTGACAAATAATATAGTTTCTGTTGAGTAGAAACCGCGAAGGCTGGGAAGGGTTGTGCATGCAACACTGGGTCCTATGTTGTCGACTTAAATATCAACAATCAAACATTGTATCTTCTGACATAGCAAAGAAAAAAGAATCAGGAACAGCATATGTATGTCCCTGTTTTCTTCTGCCTAAAGTTGAGTGGAGGCTACTTTCTTTACACCCTTTATCCATACATTTCTTTTTCATTCTTCAACCCCTTCAATGCTTACCAAGACATTCAATTACTAATACCGTTGTTTGTGTTTGTTCCAGTTACTCTCAATCTTACTCGGACATTCTCCCCTATACACATTCATCTCAATCATACCTAAGGACTGCTATTCTAACTATGGAGTGTCCCTTGGGTAATACCCTCCGTTTCTGGTTGGATCATATGGAACAAAGTTACCTAACCTTACCACCTTATGACTTTAGAATCGTCGTGAAATAAGATGTTGTAGGGTATGAGATCGTAACCATAAAACCTTTTCCGAAGAGTATTAGGCACTTTGAGTCAATAAGATCACTTATTATTTTCAAGATGACATTTTAAATTCATTTCTCCCCTTATTTTAAATACAATTCCACATTAGTTTTTTTGAAATACTTTTGTGATTAAAATTTGTCCTTTGAAATACCAAGGGAAAAAACTTTTATTAGCATGAATACATGTAACATTAACCTTGTCTCGCCCCTCGATTTTAAACATATGTTTGACACCAAAAACAATGATACCAAGTTGTAAAATGAATCTAAAATGAGGTTTAGCATTGTTGAGAGCATCCAATATTTTGAAAAGTTATTAATTGTCATCGAAAATTCTTGAAACATTGTGCATAACCACGTAATCAAACTATGAACAATCAATCATTTAATAGTCATTTTAATTCCGTAGAATGTTAAAAGACGTTTGAAGTGGTTGAATACATAAGAATTGTTCAGTTATGATGTATCCAACAATCATTAAAACATTGTTTTTCAGAAAACTCCCCCTCAAACTTTGACTCATTTAAAAAATAACACCAAATGTAGAATAATTGTCTTGTAAAACAATATGAGGACTGGAGTGTTGAACACACAATTTTGAAAGATTTTGAATTGTCATTGATGAGATTCTTTTGAAAATTGTGTTTTCAACTTTTAAAAACCAAATTGTTTGAAGACTTCACCTCTAACGCTAAGGGATAAGCACACTTATGCGTACGACTCTCCTTTGTCGTTCGGGTCGAGTTGCAATCCTAGAGTGATTACAAGTCCATATCAAGAAAAATTAGAATTGACAAGTTTTGAAAACATATGAACTCCTGTTCGAACTAAGAATTCATATACATGCCCCGTCGTTAAATATTATCAATTCCAAGAGACATGTCGAGGAAGAATAGTTTTTTGAAACAATTTCTGATTTTTTGAATTTTAGTATTTTCTTTTTGAAATTTTTTAAATTTGTATTTTTTTTCAAAAAATATGTACATGTGATGTTTGATTAAGTATCAAGCAGAATTCTTTTGGTCAGAATCCTCCAGTTCTGCAGAGTCCAAACATCTCCATACCAATTCGCTCTGACAAGGATTACTGAAACCTATCTTCGGATAGGGCTTTATAACATATCAACCAATTGTATCAGTTCTGACAAAGTACAATTCAATTATACTATTTTTCAACCCAACCTGTTCCTTGATGAAATGATACCGGGAGTAGTGGATGTGCTTGTAATGGGAGTGCTGCCGGGTTGCATGAATTGCATGGCAGACTGAGAGTCGCAAACAATGGTATTATTTGTTATAGTTTAAGCCATAATCTTGAAGCTGATGTCCTCATCCGAACATTACTTAGCATAACTTGTAGATAATGCCACGTATTCAAGTCTTTGGCGGATACATTGCAGTACAGTCTTGCTTCTTTTGAATCCAGCTGACTACTTACCCTAGGAATTTGTATTCCTCCAGAAGTGCCTTGTGCGCGTATCAACGCAACCGGGCGCATGACCGCATTCTGAAAAAGCTGTTAGTTCAAAGCCAGAACCCTTCAGATACCAGAGTCCCATGTTAATGGTACCTCTTAAGTATCGAAAGATCCTTTTAACCTCTTTGAGGTTTTTTTCAATCTGTCTTGCTTGATATCTTTCACAATAACAAACTGGTTGCACTATGTCTGGTCTACTAGATGCCAGATACATGAGTGACCCGATTTTACTACGGTAGTCAGTTGGTCCTAACGGGTCCACCACTCAAGACTGCATCAAATTTAAGTTTTCCGTAGCCATTGTGTTCAATGCATTTGTCCTTTAACTTACTAATGTTTTTTTAAGAATCTCTAAGTGTAACTTGGCCTGGATTGATAACATACCTCATAGGATTGTGGGATTCTGAATCCTAAAAAGAATTTCATTGTTCCCCTTTTAAAAGACATCTCATCTACTGTGCATTTAATTTTTCAAATCGATTAGAAAATTTAAGGTTTGTGGGAAACCAAAAAATACATGTCATCAACGTAAATTTGCACAAGTAGAATGTCCTCCTCGTATTTTATTGTGAATAGGGTCGGGTCAATGATACCTTTAGTAAAACCTTTAGAAATCAGGAATTTTGAGAGTTCATCATACGAGGCTCTCAAAGCTTGTTTTAATCCATATAAAGCTTTCCTTAGACGGTAAACTTTTTTTGGATGATTAGTATCAACGAATCCGTCTGGTTGTGCAACATAAACCTCTTCCTTGAATAGACCATTAAGAAATGTCGTTTTCATGCCCATCTGATAAATTGGAAAAGACTTGTGTGCTGCATATGCGACAAAAATCCTGACAGCCTCCAAGCGAGCAACTGGAGCAAATGATTCTTCAAAATCAATACCCTCTTCATGAGCATAACCCTTTGCTACAAGTCGTGCTTTGTTGCGAATGACAGTTTGGTCTTCATCCTTTTTGTTTTTCCATAACCACTTTAGCTTGATTACGTTTCTTAGCCAAAAGGTTTAGTCAACAGGTTTCCCAGACTTGAGTCTGTCAAACTGAAGAAGTTCTTCCTCTGCATTGCTCTATCCATGCAGAATCAACCATTGCCTCCTTAATGTTTTTTGGTTCAACAATACTCATGGTGAGTGCGAACATACACATTTCAGGATCTGTTGCAAGTTGTCGTCTTGTTTGAAATAGCTTGATGGATTGCCACTAACTTTAAGTTTAACGGGTATCTTTGTCCATACCGGTATTCGGAAACTTTTGAGGTGATTGAAGGTCTGCATATTTGAAGAGTACCAATATTACGCTGAGGAAGACTCACACATTTTCTATACCTATGAGTGTACATAAAAGTAGTTGTAAATTTGCTTGAATTAATCGTGTTTAACTCAGCACAAACATTGTTTGGAGCTGTCATTTCTGAAGTAGATTTGAGTATTCCGTTGAAGGTAGTTGTTTCATTTGAATAGAATTATCGTGGAAGAAGAAGACTTGTTTTGACACGATAAGTACCATCCATTGAAAAATATCCATCGTACAAAGGACCAAAAAGAAGATCCAACTCTTGTTGTGATGGAACTATTGTATCTGCTGAAGGAGAAACATTTTGTAGTTGGGGTGTGGGGTCAGAGTTGTCATAATCTGACGCCTTTTGTCGTTGGGGAACGAGGCCTGAAGTGTCAATAGCAATAGACTTCTCCAGACACCCAATAACTCTTTGATCTCATCAAATCTGAGATGTATGGATTCAACTATCAACCTTTTTCTCTTTGTTGTAGCAGATATCCCTTTGACTATAGTGGAGTTATCCACCAAAATGCACGGATCCCCATTTATCTATTCATCTTATCCAAGTTCTCGCCAAATCTCTGGTTAGGTAACACTTACAACCAAAGATGTGAAGTGTGTTAATTAAGGGGTTTATGTCATTAAAGATGGATATGCCATTTCTTTTCTCAAGATTTGGGATGAAGATTGATCTGTTTATTGAGTATAGCATGCTGTTTGCAATTGCTTCAGACCCAAAAGAATACAGGAAGTTTAGAAGCTAAAAGCCATCGTTCGAATAGCAACCCAACAAGAGTGCGGTCTTCATCTTCAACAACGCCGTTCTGTTTCTGTGGTTTCGAGGTGTAGAAGTTAGATCTCAATTCCCTGTCTTCTTTAAAGATCATAAGTGTCTTGTTTTAAAGAACCAGTGCCTCTGTCCGTGGACTGCTAACATATAATTATAAGGGCTTGAAGATTTCCATTAGATCATCGTGAGAAAGGTCTTGTTAAACTTCTGGTGTTTCATCCTTGGAACGTAGAAAGAGTGTCCAAGTATATCTGGAGTAGTCATCGACAATTACCAGAATATATCTCTTCCCATTTATGCTAGCAACCCGCATTGGACCACATAAGTCCATATGAAGCAAATTTAACCGTCCTTTTGAACTTGAACAATCGTTGACTGAATGAACTTCGTTTTTTGCTTTACTTACATCATAATAGGAACATAGTGAGTCCTTTGACATAATTCAGTTTTGTAAACCAATCACAACATCATCTTGAAAAGCAAGTGATGTAGGTCGAAGTTTGAGATAAGAAAGTCTTGATGCCATTAACCATGGCTTGAGTTTGTGATGCTTTAGCCATGAGGACAGATTATGAGTTTGATGAAGTTGTATTCTTGAAGAGAATTATATAGAGATCAGTTCCATGATTACCGGTTAGTAAGTCGTTTCCCTGAAGATCTCTATACAATTTCTCTTCAAGAAACAACTTCATCAACTCCAATCTGTCTCATGGCTAAAGCATCACTAACTCAAGCGTAGTTATGGCATCGAAGACTTTCTCATCTCAACTTCGACTACATCAACTTGCTTTCAAAGAAAGATGTTGTGATTGGTTTACCAAAACTAAAGTATGTCAAGGATCAACTATGTTCCTCTTGTGAAGTAAGTAAAGCAAAACGAAGTTCATTCAAGTCAAAGACTGTTCCAATTTCAAAAGGACGGTTAAATTTGCTTCATATGGACTTATGTGGTCCAATGCGGGTTGCAAGCATAAATGGGAAGAAATATATTCTGGTAATTGTCGACGACTACTCTAGATATACTTGGACTCTCTTTCTACGTTCCAAGGATGAAACACCAGAAGTTTTAAAAGACTTTCTCACGATGATCCAAAGAAATCTTCAAGCCCCTGTAATTTCTGTTCGCACTGACAGAGGCACTGAGTTCTTAAACAAGACACTTAATGCATTCTTTAAAGAAGAAGGAATTAAGCATCAAACTTCTACTCCTCGAACACCTGAACAGAACGGCATTGTCGAAAGATGAAACAACACTCTCATTGAGGCTGCTCGAACGATGCTCTCGGCTTCTAAACTTCCTTTATTCTTTTGGGCTAAAGCAATTGCAACCGCATGCTATACTAAAAAACAAATCAATCATCATCCCAACTCATGAAAAAACGGCATATCACATCATTAATGACAGAAAACCCTCAATTAAACACCTTCACATCTTTGGTTGCACCTGTTACTTAACAAGAGATGGTGAAATTTTGGATAAGATGAAAGAAAAAGGGGATCCGTGCATTTTGGTGGGATACTCCACCACCAAAGATATCCGTGACTACCACATGAGAGCAAGGTTGATAGTTTGAATCCACCATCTCAGATTTGATGAGATCAAAGAATGTCAGAGACGTCTGGTTGCTAATGACACTTTAGGCCTCTTCCCCAACGACAAAAGGCACAGATTATACAACCGCTGACCCCGCCCAGAACTAAAAAATGTTTCTCCTTCACGAAAACAACAGAACCGTCCAACAGGATTGTATCTTCTTTTCGACCTTTGTATGATGAATATTTCAATTAAGATGGTACTTCTCTGACACCATTCTTATCTTCCACCGACAATTCTATTCACAAAGACACACTGCCTTCAACGCATATTCAACCTACATCAGAACCGACAACTCCAACAAATATTCATGCTGAGGAAAACAACGATAATCAAGCAAAATTTACCAATCCTTTCTGTACATCGTACAAGAAAATGCTGAGTCTTCCTCACGTAATATTTGTAATTCAAATGTGCATAACTTCAATCAACCTCAAGATTACGAATATCAATAGACAAAAGATCACCCGTTAACTCAAGTTCGTGGCAATCCATCCAAGCCAGTGCAAACAAGATGACAACTTGCAACAGATCCTAAAATGTGTATGTTCACACTCACCGTGAGTATTGTTGAACCGAAAAACATTAAGGAAGCAATGGCTGATTCTGCATGGATAGAAGCAATGCAAGAAGAACTTCATCAGTTTGAGAGACTACAAGTCTGGGAACTCATTGACAAACCTTTTGGCAAGAACGTAATCAAGCTAAAGTGGTTATGGAAAAACAAAAAAGATAAAGACCAAACTTTAATTCGCAACAAACCATGACTTGTAGCAAAGGGTTATGCTCAGGAAGAGGGTATTGATTTCAAAGAATCATTTGCTCTAGTTGCTCGTTTGGAGGCTGTTAGGATTTTTGTTGCATATGTTGCACACAAGTCTTTTCCAATTTATCAGATGGACGTGAAAACGCATTTTCTTAATGGTCCCATTGAAGAGTGAGGTTTATGTTGCATAAACCAGACGTATTCGTTGTCCTGACATCCAGAAAACGTTTAACCGTCTAAGGAAAAGCTCTAATATGAGATTAAAACAAGCTCCAAGAGCCTGGTAGATTAACTCTCAAATTCCTGATTCCAAAGGTTTTACTAAAGGTATCATTGACCCGACCCTATTCAGAAAAATACGGGATGACTTCCTACTCTGTTCAAATTACATGATGACATTATTTTTGGTTCTACAAACCCTAAATTTTCAAAACGTTTTGAAAAATTAATAGACGGTAGATTTGAGATGTCCCTAATGGGGGAAATGAAATTACCAATCCCCACGCGGTATTTTTATCAATCAGGCCAAATATACTTTAGAGATTCTGAAAAAACATGGTATGGAAAAAGGACAAAGCATTGGTACACCAATGGCTACAAAAACCAAAATTTAGATGCAGACTTGAGTGTGGAACGCCGTGAGACCAAACTGACTACCGTAAGCAAAATCGGGGTCTCTCATTATCTGACATCTAGTAGACCAGACATAGTGCAAGCTGTATGTTATTGTGCAAGATATCAAGCAAGACCGACTGAAAAACACCTTAAAGAGGTTAAAAGGATCTTTCGATACTTAAGAGGTACCATTCACATGGGACTCTGGTATCCGAAGGGTTCTGGATTTGAACTAACAGCTTTTTCAGATGCCGATTATGCCGGTTGCGTCGATACTCGCAAAAGCACTTCTGGAGGAACACAGTTCCTAGGTGATAAGCTAGTCAGCTGGATGTCAAAGAAGCAGGACTGTACTGCAATGTCATCCGCAGAGGCTGAATACGTGGCGTTATCTGCAAGTTGTGCTCAAGTAATGCGGATGCGGACACAACTTCAATATTATGGCTTCAACTACAACAAAATATTATTGTATTGCAACTCTCAGTCAGCCATAGCAATATCATGCAACCCCGTGTAGCACTCTCATACCAAGCACATCCATACTCAGTATCATTTCATCAAAGAACAGGTTGAAAATGGTATAATTGAATTGTACTTTGTCAGAACTGAATACTAATTGGCTAACATGTTTACTAAAGCCCTTCCTGAAGAAAGGTTTCAGTATCTCGTCAGACGAATTGGTATGAGATGTTTGACTCTAGCAGAACTGGAGGTTCTGACAAAAGAATCTGCTTGATACCTCATCAAACATCAACATGTATATATTTTTGAGAAAAAAACAAAAAAAAAAAAAAAAAAAAAAATAACAAAAATATAAAATTTCTAAGAAAATACAAAATCAAAAAATCAAAAAATGTTTTAAAAAATAATCTTCTCGACATGTCTCTTGGAATCGATAACATTTACGTACCTAGAAATGTTGATTAATATCGACACGGGCGTGTAAATGAAGTTCGAACAGGAGTTTCAAATGCTTTCAAAACATGTCATTTCTAATTTTTCTTGATGGCTTATGTGCAAATATCAGTACATAACTCGGACTTCAAAGAAAGGAAAGTTTATCTTATCCTAACAACAAGAAAATCAACTTTTCTCGGTCCTGAGCTGTTCTTACAAGACATTCAAAGTTTTGAGCTCAAGAAAAAGGACAGTGTACGCATAAGTGCGCTTACCCTTAGAGTTGGTAGAGAAGTTTATCTACATGATGTTTTTTTCAAATGTTGAACATAAAAAATTTTCAAGAATTTCTCACTGACGATTCATAATCTTTCAAAATTGTGTGTTCAACACTCCATCTTTCAAGAGGAAGTTTTTCGAAAAACAAAGTTTAATGAGTTTGGATACATCATATCACAACCATTCTTATGTATTCAAACCATTCCCAAAAAGTCTCTTAATAACAACAAGATAATAATGACAATTCAATAAAATGATAGTTATAAGTTGACTAAGGTTCAACCTCAATTTTATAGTCGATTTATAACGTGTATCATTTTTTATTGGTGTCAAACATATGTAAAATTGAGGGGGAGCAAGATAAAACAATTCCAAATAAATCATGCTAAGCTTCAACATTTTCCACCATGGCCTTTTCAAGACAAATTTTAATCACATAGTATTTCAAAAACTAAGTGACTTAGAATTCAAAATAAGGGGAGAAATGTAATTAAAATGTGAGCTAAAAGACTCAAAGTGCTATTCGGAAACAGTTTTGTGGTTACGATCTCATACCCTACAACATCTTATTTCACTACGATTCTGAAGTCATAAGGTGGTAAGGTTAGATATTTGTCCCATGATCCAACCAGAACTGGAGGGATCTACCCAATGACACTCCATAGTTAGAAATAGCAGTCCTTAGGTATGATTGGAGATGAATGTGTAAAGGGAAGAATGCCGACTAAGATTGAGCTAACACTGGAACAATCACAACAAGGTGTTAGTAATGACGTCTTGGTAAGCATTGAAGGGGTTAAAGAATGAAAAAGAAATGTATGGATAAAGGGTCTAAAGAAAGAAGCCCTCCACACAACTTAGGCAGAAACCGGGTCAATACATATGCTGTCAGAATCACAATGTTGATTGCTGACATTGAAGATGACATCATGGACCCAGTGATGCAATGCACAACCCTTCCCAGCCATTCAGGTTTCTCTCAAAAGAAACTTGTCTCATTTGTCATAGAGATACACACGACTTCTATTGACTTTCTCACTCCGAGTTAGTTAATATTAAATAGGTGGCAGACTGCTCAAGCTCCGATTACAAAAAACCAAAACACACTAATACTAGTTAGTAGACTACGAAGAATCAATCAAATAAATCCATATAGGACATATTCCATGACAAACACTTATTGAAACTCAATAAAGTTTCACAAGCTATTGACAAGAGTCCTACGCATTATCCTTGTGATTTTGCCAGAACATTCAGAGTGATACTCTTTAGTATTCACAATGACGAATGGAAATCCTGCTTGAGCCAGCATCAAACAAGCTCTTGGTAGGTGACTTGCGAGATTCTATATGAATCAAGCTTGTGTCAACTGGAAAGAAACGATGGTGCAATTCAATGTGAATCAAACTTGTTCTAGGAAATGAATTGACGGCTTAATCAGAAAGATAGTAACTATCTAATTCACTCTTACCGTGTTGTCTGCTTTGAGACATTCCGGTAATGAGAATGAGCAAGCATGGTAAATCTAATACATCTGTGTTAGAAGACCCTATGCTTTGAGCTAGAAACCCTGTCAAGGAGATTCTTTGAATCTACCTGATCACAGGTACATTATTTATACTATAAAACGGTCCTAAGGAACCAGAGGTTAGTCTAACCAAATCTGGACGAATGACAAAGACATATGCGTCTACACGCTTTATTGTTAACTGTTTTATTTCAGGATACATAAAGATGGAGATGGTGATGCCTCATTCCAGCTGGAGTCGGATTCATTACCACATGCTCATGCTCAAACTACAAAGACATATTATAAGCATCAAGATTCAAGAATCATGAAAGCTCAAGAATTAAATACAAAGACTTCCGTACACAAAACTCGATATACAAATCTCCTTCAAAGATAACAGTCAAGTCAATGGAGATTTGCTCGCAGCCATTCAAGATGATGCAAAGTATAGCATGTTGTCAAAGACACAAGAACGCAAGATGGAAAAGACGATCAATATGAAAGGAATAAAGATTTGAAAGATCTTGAAAAAAAGACAAGTCGAAAGACAATTAACCAAGGCTCAAGATTCATCATATCACAGGCATGAAGGAACATGCCTACAATACGATAAAGACAAAAACTAAATGACTATCACAGAAATAAACGAACAAAGCAATCTCAATAAGATCCAAGAAGTATGATTCACAGACCCTGCTTCGGGGGGGGTGAGATTGTTACCCTCAAAATAATAAATTTTTAAAAAAAAAAAAAAACCAAGGGCGAAAAAAAAAAAAAAAAAAAAAACTCGGTCTTTATTTATTAGTTGTTGTAATCGGCTAGAAAGGGAGTCGGGCTCGTGATTTAAACTAATATTGTATACGTTGCGGGCTAAAGCCCAAAACCCGAGCCGACCCAACAACACTACACCTAGGCGTCACCCTAGGTTAGTAAGAAAGTATAAATACCCCTCTCCACTCTTGGAGAGGGTGTTGGTCTCATTTTGTATTTTTCACAAGGTAATCAACCATCTCATTTTTTTTCCTCTTTAGTTTCTCTCTCTAAAATTCTTTCATTCTTCTATCTCTTTTCTTATGGTTTCTTATCATTGATTTATACCTATTTGTATGGAAGTGAAATGATATTATAGGGTACCGACAACTCCCTTATCAATACAAAATTTGTCTAAGCTTGTCGAAAATTATGCGTTAAGTGTATATTTTGTTTGACAAGTATAAGTTTATTATTTTTGACTTGACAAGAGTTAAATAGTGTTTGTTTTGACTCAATACTATGTTTTTGAAATGTCAAGCCAAACGCCCCTTTATTTTGTACCTTTTATAAAATATATCAAAATATATATGAATTATATATCTTGATGACTTATACAAGTTTGTTAAGTGTTTATACAAGTGACAAAACTATAGTGATGGTTATTTCGACTCTAAAAATTGATCCTAAG
Source organism: Tanacetum coccineum (assembly GCA_026074375.1). NCBI lineage: Eukaryota > Viridiplantae > Streptophyta > Magnoliopsida > Asterales > Asteraceae > Tanacetum > Tanacetum coccineum. The sequence goes on from BQNB010114961.1 coordinate 17,629, forward strand.
AAATGAACCAAACACCCCTTTATTTTTATAACACATTATCCATTGATTCGAAAAGTATACATTTAGGAATGTATGTTTCGATGGGCAATGTATTGTTGTTTTAACATGTTTTTGGCATGAATCAACAATGTATAACCTTTGTTTCAAAAAATGAAAATTATGTATATATATTTATAAAATTTTCAAGCAAAAAAAGGATTTTGTGATTCAATTATAATGAATGTATTGAATTCTTATGACTACGGGAATCATCGTAGTTATGGATTTCCTAGTTCTAATCTAAAAATCAAAAGACACACAAAAAAATATAATAAACAACCCAATTTTTGATTTAATGACAAACAAAATTGGATGAATTTGAAAGAGATAAGTATAGGAAATCTTACAATAGGTGTTGTTAATCGAGTTGTAGGTGATTGCCCTTTGCGAAATTGGATAAATTTTGAGTTTGAGAATTGGATTTTATGGTTTTTGAGTGTTTGTGTTCGTCACACAGTAGCAGGGAGAAGAGAGAGAGGATAAATGGCTGTTTGTAATTGGTTTTGTAGAGAAAAGGGTCTGTTTGGCATTTCAGATGGGCGGTCCCCTTAATTAATTCAGGGGTCACCCATTTTACACGGCCGGTCCCTTTAATTTTAAGGAGGCCGCCACCTAGAATTTTTTTTTTGTTTGACCAATTTTGTGAGAATGAATATTGACAATTTTTAATTAACTCATTGTTTAATTAAAAAGTTTGTTTGACTATTTCGGCACTAGAAATCAAAGATGTCCATACAGCAGTGTGATATTGGTGACTATAACTCCGTGATAATATGAATAATAATTTTCTTCTGAAGCGAAAAAATTAATTAATATGTTTTGAAACGGGAACGTGTAGATATTGTGGTAGATGAGAGATCAGAATAGAGTTGATTCTTCAACAAGGTAATTTTGATAGACGTAGTTGAGGCAAGCGTCGAAGTGGAAGGGAGTTTGTTTCATCCATAGTGGTTTAAGATTTTTACGATGCAAAACTAATCATACTTCTATGTTAATTATTATCCACTAACTCACTTTTCTCGTCCCTAACGTATAGTTTCGAAAATGGCCAAAGAAGATTTCCATTTCATAGTGGATCATAGATAATCCATGTTGAAAGAAGGTTCCTACGGGAACCCATACTTTTAAAAACTATAAATCCAACAAATGGCTTTCGAGTGACTACCATATTTCCTAATTATCATTAATACTAAGTAAATCATAATATCACTCTATAATTTAACGCGGCAATAGATAGTGATCGTTACATAACCTCAAGAGAAAGTTGCATAAAAATCTTCAGTACAAGCTTTAAGGATGAGGATTTATGGAAATCCTATACGAGTTCTTCAATTTGTTTGACGAAAGCCAAATGATGCTTGTAGATGATTAACCTCGGAAGATATGATCATTTAGCCATTTGGTCCCCATCGTTGCATGGGTCCGAAGTTATTGTTTCCGAACATGTTTCGCATTTAATTTGGACACATGCACGGTGACCATCCTCCACATTGAATAAAGTTTGGTTGATGTGGATGATTCCTCATTGTGTGATTGTGTTAGGGTAATTTGGTCTACCTTGGTCCCTCCTAGGTTGAGGTGTTTTGAAACAAGGATGAGCGTTTTCCTTTCTTCTTGGAGGAGGTGTTTTGTAACGAGGATGAGAGTTTTCCTTTCTTCTTGGAGGAGGTGTTTTAGACCTTATTGAGGGTTTAGTAAATCCGACTCCGGGTTTTAAGGAAGGTTTGTAAAAACTTTTTACCTCATCATCACTTGCAATAGGAATTTTAGTATTGTTTATAAGCATAAACTTTGGTTTTGAGTTTGGGTTTAATTCTATTAATTTTTCTTTTGACTCGACTTCTTGAGCACTTACAAAATTTACTTGTTTGGTTACACTAGGTGACCCTTTGGTAAAATTAAATCCCAAACCGGATTTATCTTCGGAAGGTTTTTGAGAACTTATTATTTTCTTAAGTGAGTAACTACTATCATTAAATTGATTTAGCCTAGATATTTCTTTTCTAAGCTTCTCATTTTCAAACCTAAGATCTTGACATAATTTACATTCTTCATTTACTTCCTTACCTTTTTCTAATCTAGATAATTTATTTTTTAACTCTAGTACTTCGTTTTCTAGTTTTATTTTATCATGTTTTAAAGTTTTATTTTTAGCCATGACTTTTAGTCCTATTTTGCATAGTCTACTATATTCACTATCTAAGTCATTTTCATCTATTGATGATTGGTCATCACTAAAGTATTCGGTTTCGGAAAGTACCTCATTAGAATCTTTAGCCATAAGACATTTTTCGTCCTTTGTCTTCTCCTCTTCATCATCGTCGCTATCACTCCAAGATCCTCCAACGAACGCCTTTTGATTTTGATATTTTAATTGTTTCGGACATTCTCCGATGAGATGATTTGGATCTCCACACTTGAAACATTTTCTTTCGCTTTTCCCATTTTTGTCATCTTTATTTCTTTGGAATGATTTTCTTTCTTCATATGGTTGTCTTACGAATCGTCCTTGTCTTTTGAAGAATTTCTTGAAGTTTCTTACGGCCATGGCGTATTCTTCATCTTCACTATCGGAGGTTGAACTATCTTCATCACTAGATTCCTTTCTAGCTTTCAAGGCAATAGATCTACTTTGTTCTCTTTTGCTTTTGACGGTTTCAGAGTCTTTCTTGATTACTTCTTCATAGACTTTTAAATTTCCAATAAGTTCGTCAAGTGAAAGAGTTGTTAGATTCTTTGATTCTTCAATTGCCGTGACTTTTGCGCGCCATTTAGGATGCAATGCCCTAAGAAATTTCCTAACACAATTCTTGCTAGAAAAACCTTCATCAAGTGCTTTTAGACTAGTAATAATAGTGTTAAATTTAGCAAAAGCATTATCTATTGATTCCTCTTCCGGAATCATGAATTGTTCATATTGTTGAACAAGAAGATCTATTTTATTTGCTTTGACTTGATTATTACCTTGATGAGTGATTAACAAAGTATCCCAAATTTCCTTTGCGGTTTGACACATAAAAATTCTTTCATATTCTTTACGTGGTAAAGCATTATAAATTACCATTTTGGCTTCATTATTTTTAGCAAGTTTCTTTTTAAGATCATCATTTTGTTTATGAAAAGATACAATAGGTATAACTTCATCTTTTTTAGTTTCAGGATTATTTTGAATAGGAGGAAAATCATCATCGGTAATAATAATAATTATTATTTATTATTATTATATTATTATTATTATTTTATTATTATTATTTATTATTTATTATTATTATTATTATTATTATATTATTATTTATTTATTATTATTTATATTTTAATGTCAAGCATGATAAATCATTTAATGTTTATATTTTAATATCAAACATGATAAATCATTTAATGTTTTACACAAATATTTATGCTCATTTTATGACATCATGTTGAGTGATCAAACTTACGAATATGTTATATTACATGTGATACTTCAAGCTGGTTTGATTATAAAAAAATAAAATTCTTTGTTATTCACCAAGTTTATTTTTATTTGAAGGTCCAAAGATTATGTGTGATAAATGGTTGAAAAGCTAAGAATGTGTACTTTTTAATGCCAATAAAGATGAATTAGTTGGAGTTTCACACAAATATTTATACCCGTTTTACGAAAACATGTGAAGTGTTCTAACTTACAAGTTAGTGTAATATTACAAGTGATATATCAAATAAAATACCACATCAAGAAAAAACAAAAAAATACCAAAAAAACAACAAAAAAAATTTTGTCGAAAGTATATGAAAGTGCCCCTCTATTGAAAGATAAATACATGCTCGTCACGATGGTGTAATTTATATATCTTAACGTTTTATGGTTTTTGCGATATGCAATTTTTAAAAAATAGGGGTGAAAATGTGTTTTAATTAAAAAACACAAAGGTAAAAAGGGGGTGGTGGATGTTTTTTAAGGTTTAATCTTGTTCATTAGATTAATTTAAATATTAGATTAATCATC
>BQNB010114963.1:0-21652 GCA_026074375.1 Tanacetum coccineum
CGTAATCTCTTGGCTGCGAAAACCAGTGCTAGGACTAGCTTTTCCATTGGGGTATAGTTTAGTTCGGGGCCTTGCAATGCATGGCTTACGAAATAGACTGGCATCTGAACCGTGCCCCTTTCAGTCATCAGGACCGCACTAATAGCTCCGTAGGAGGCGGACAGGTATACAATCAGTTCCTCCTTCGGTTTGGGTGCTACCAGCAGGGGTAGCTTCGACAAGTGCTGCTTCAGTTGCTTGAAGCTTGTTCCGCTTCTGGTGTCCAATGGAAGTCACTCTTTTTACTGTACTTCTTCAAAGTTTTAAATAGCGGCAAGGACTTTTCCGCTGACTTGGAGAGGAATCTGTTCAGACTAACCAACTTCCCATTGAGGCTCTGGACCTCTTTGATTGTCCGTGGGGACGGGAGTTGCAACACGGCTTTTGTTTTTTTTGGGCATGGTTTTATCCCTTCTAGGCTAATCACGTACCCCAAGAACATTCCTTCTACTGCCCCAAACACACATTTTTTAGGGTTGAGCTTCATGTTGATTTTTCGCAACGTACGGAACATTTCATCAATATCTCTTAGCATCTCTGCTTCTGTGTGACTCTTAATAACCAAGTCATCGATGTACACTTCTATGTTCTGACCAACTTGGCTGTCAAAATCTTTGTCCACGAGCCGCTGGTATGTGGCGCTAGCGTTCTTGAGGCTGAAGGGCATTTTGGTATACCAATACACCTCTTGGCTGATGTGGAAAGCCGTTTTCTCTTCATCTGACTCTACGATCTGTATCTGGTGATAGCCTTTATAAGCGTCCAAGAAACACTTAAAGGGGTAGCCGCATAGAGATTTAACTTTCCAGTTGATTTTTGGAAGGGGGTAACAATCCTGCGGACATGCCTTGTTTAGGTACGTGAAATCCACGTACATCCTCCAGCTACTGTCATGTTTTTTCACCATGACTGGATTGGATAGCCAGTCATGATAATAAACTTCTCTCATGATCCCCGCCTCTACTAGTTTCTGTACCTCCGCTTGGATGGCTTTAGTACGTTCAGGGGCTTGGCCCCTTTTCTTCTGTCGAGCAGGCGAATATCCTTCCCGGATATTGAGCCGATGTTTAGCTACTGATCACGGTACTCATGTCATGTCTGCCGGCTGCCATGCAAATATATCTAAGTTTTTCTTTAGGAGTAAGCATAGCTCCATCCATCCTTTCGCGGATAGCGTCCCCCCGATTGCCACTTCCTGATCCGGGAATTTCGGATGTAAAGCTACTTTCAAATTTTCATGACAGACTTTGGCCTCTCTACGTATCTCCTTAGACGATGTGGTGACCGTGGTGCACTCAGCGAGTATCAAGATAATACTACGGATAGTGAGTATTCCTCTGTCGACCGAGAACTTAAGCATTCTGTAGGCTGTGGATGGTACCGCTTAGATTTCTCTTATTCCAGGTCTTCCAATGATACCATTGTACGGTGATAATGACCTTACGATCATGAAATTCATCCATGCTTTAGTAGAGTGATTTGCATCTCCTATTGTTACCAAGAGCCTAAGTTGTCCCAGCGGCCATATAGTTTCTCCACTAAAACTGGTTAACGATGTCGTTGCCAGGACCATTTGGTTCTTGATTTCTGTTCGGAGCCGGTTGAAGCAGTACTCGTAGAGCACTTCCATTGAGGAACCCCCGTCTATATACATGCGGTGGACCATGTGTCCACCAATTTCCGCTTCTATAACAAGCGGACCTTCTGTCCCCTTGGTGGTAATTAGTGGTGGGAACGTAATTTTACTGACACGGGCAAAGCTTTGAGTCACTTTTTGCCTTGTCATTCTATGCCACCGTTGTACCATATAGATTGCCAGGGACTTGTCTTTGGTCGGGGCTTCCTTCTTTCCAACCTTCGTTTGATCTCGACCTTGCTTAATCTCTTTAATTAAATGCGAGAGCTTCCCTGCTCGCACCAACTCTTCAATCTTCTTTTTTAACTGTATACATTCGTCCGTCCTGTGTCCTTTATCATTGTGAAAGTCGCAGAACTTGTTGCTTCTTCTCTTCTCCACTGGGTTACCATGAGTGGTGGTGGTTTGAACTTTCCTGCTTCGGCCGCGAGGATTTTTTTAGGCGTTCTAGTAAAGGGGGTAAACCTGCTAGACCCCCGTCCTTCCCTTGACTGACCTCAGAAATCAGATTTCCGCTCGGAAACATGCTTTTTAGGCTGATCCTGTGGTTTCCACGGTGCGTGACCTTTCTTTTTGGAAGCGGCGACAGTTTCTCCTCGTATGAAGGCAGCGGTGACTGTCATCATTTCTTCCACGGTCTTTGGAACGTGTTCATTGAGGCATTTTGTCAACTCAGGGTTGTTAACCCCATGCATGAATCCAGAGATTCACATGCACTCAGGGGCCCCCTTCATGCGTCCAGTTTCAACTTTGAACCGCTCTATGAAATCCTTGATGGTCTCTCTATCCCTCTGCTTGATATTATAGATTTCCACTGGATCTTTTGCGTACTTCTTTTGCTGCATGAAATATGCTAAGAAGGCCGCTTTGAGGTCCTTGTATCCGTCTATGCTTTCCGGAGGAAGCTCATCGAACCACACTCTCGAGGTCCCTATTAGGGTAGAGTTGAACATATGGCACCACGTAGGCATTGCCCAGTGTTCCACTTGTGCTGCGGCTTGAAAGATTTTTACGTGATCCTCCGGGTCTCCTGTCCTGTCATAGGTTTTCACGTTATTAGGCATTCGTGTTTTTCACGAACTTTTGAAATTACGGATTCGAGGTGTGAATGGATCTACCTCTTCGCATGACTAGGGCATTGCTAAGTCATCTTCATCCGTAGGCTTGTTCCTTTTTGACTTTGACTTCCAGTGTCCTCCATCGCTGGTGGCACTCTTCGATATGCGAGATAACGCGGATTTACTTTCCCTTCCTCTTTTCATGATACGAGAGCGATCCCTGTCACGAGAGTGATACCCATATTTGGCCCCTGTCCTGTAGGAGGAGCAGGCATTACCATATGATTCTTCAATGCCACAGGAGCAATCTCTACTTCGAGGATGATCTCTGCTAAGAGAAGAGTCCCGTCTGTGAGGGCGACCTATACTGTGAGAATGATCCCTAGAGCTTGCCCTGTCCGGCCCGGACTTAGTTGTGCTTGGCGAGTAAGTGTCGCTAAGTCGATCAAATGCGCTCTGCCTCCGACGACCTAGCCGGCCAAATACATTTCCATCGTTGTCTTTCAAGCAATCCCTCACCTTAGGCCTTTCCGACGGGTTACGGTACCTTGCGGACAAGGTCCTCGCAGTTGAGTTTTGAGAGCCCTCTCGTATTCTTCGACTTCTCTTGGTATTGTCCCCAAAGTCCAGCCTAGTATGGACTTCTTTTCGCTTGTCACGGTGAATCTTATCCATAATAACCGGCAAGATATCCTTGTAATGTTCCTCACAAAAATCTAGGATGTTCACCCTGGGTGCGGAATCCGTTTCCTTTGGCGTCTTTTCTTTGGTTGCAGTTTTCGTGACAGTGGTCACAATGGGGGTTGTGTTAGCCATTGCGCTCATTTTTCTGAGAGTAATTCCTAGTGTTGGGTCCCACAGATGGCGCCAACTTGTTGATACAAAAGTTAGGTCGGGTCTTGTTGGATCCCACTCTAGATAGATCTTTACTGCCTATTAAGGGTGGTGATTAACCTATGTAATCACAAGAGAGACTCTTGCTTTGAAAAGCTAATGTCTACGCGGAATATAGACACAACTAATAAGAAGAACAGGAATAATAAAAACTAAAAGATCCTTCTATGGATTTCTATTAATGAATAAAAATAGAATAGAATTGTGTTTTCTGACCCTCATCTAATCTACGAGTCTATGTCTCTTTATATAATAGAGACCATAAGACGTTACAAAGAAAACTAATTCCACTCAACAATTGTATAAAATACTTAGTCAATGTATTTAATATGGTTGACTAAATAATTAGGAAACTAAATCAGCATTAATCTTTAAGTTGTAATTAATCTTCAATCAGCATTAATCGCTGTTTGACTCTACCAGGACTAACTATGATAATAACCTTACCAGCAGGAACTACATACCTGCCAGTAGGAACTATTACTCTACCAGTAGGAACTACATACCTACCAGTAGAAACTAAGTATTACAAATATTCCTAACAATCCTCCCCTAAACTAGAATTTAACTAAGTTAATTTCCAGTTTCTAGATAGATCTTCAAACTTAAACCTTGAGGATTGAAATATAAACTTTACATCAACATTCAATCTGCTTGAGTCTTGACTTGAACACATGAAACTTCTGCACATATCTGTATTTCTTCATACAAACACCTTTAAGAGACTAATAATGATGAGCATTGAACATTGAGCAGATCTTGTGTCAAGCAGATTGATCTTCATAGCCTTGGAACCGAACATCAAAAGTCTTGTTGAACTTGAACATCAAAAGGCAGCAACGTTGAAGAAGCAGCAGGAAAACTTGAACCAGCAACAAACTTTGGAACCACCTTAGCTACATGAGTAAATTTGATAAGCCTTTACCAAGTAGCTACTCACTCTTGGGCTAGCTAATTCTTTGGTGGAATCATGACATCACCCTGGTGAATTAGTAACCAGTCCAACTCTTAGAACATGAATCAATGGTGAATTGGAATACCCTAATGATTTTTGGCAAATCATCACAGCCATAAATGGATTTTATATGTCTTTACTTGTAGCCGTTTGCTCAGGACTAGCCAACTCTTTGTTGTGATAACAAGGTGAGTTGATTACCCTACAATTTTTAGCAAATTGTCAGCTATCAACGGATTTGTTAAGTCTTTACCAAAAGCCGTTTGCATTTGGACTAGCCAATCCTTTGGTTCCCAATAAGGGCATTATCCATGGTGGATTGATGACCATTTCAACTCTCAGCAAAAGAAGCATGGGTGAGTTAAATACCCTATAGTTTTGAGCAAACTATTAAAGCTATCAACGGATTTGAGAATCACACCAGAGCCGTACCCTCATGGTGAATCAACTCTTTCTTGTCTGTGAGACATGGTGAGTTGAACACCATTTGTTGTGTGGTGGTTAACCAACACCCAAACCCTGAAAATAGTTTACTTTATAGACCATATGTGCCTGAAACAAAAACAACTTTGCACACCAAAGACTCAAAACTTATTTGAACAGTTTGCAAAAGTTTGTCAGTTGCCAAAATCCTTGTAACAAAACACTTGTTACTAAAAACAAAAAGTGAAAACCATTTAAGACAAACTACACAAAAGAGAGTGATATAACAAAAGACAGTTTTGACACAGCAAAAAAAAATTAACTATCAGAATGAACTAAAACTACCAGTAGAAAAAGTTAAAACTACCAGGAGAATAATACAACTACTAGGAGAAACATAGTGTAGCAAGAAAAATAAGTGGGAAAAAAAACAAAATTTTAAAAACCAACTTTCTAGAAACTTGTACAACAATAGTCCTCTCCTTGGACCCAAATCCTCCCCTCAATCATAGTATCTATGGATTAAGCATCCCAATGTTAACCACTAGATGAGTAAACCTAGGTCCATCAAATGCCTTGGTTAACAAATCAGCCACATTATCATCAGTATGTATTTTATGCATTTGAATAAGGAATTCCTACAATATAACAACATGGAAAAGTTTAGTGTCTAAGGGGGACCCAAGCCATCTTATGGCTTGGGTCCTGCCTTGTGGATCTGAAAGGTTGCCATACGCATATTATGTGATCCACTGTTGTCTTGGGTACCCAGTATAAACCTTTTCTATGTGTTTTCCAAGAACAACCTGCTGAGGGCTTAACAGCAGTTTAACCATCTCACCCCACCATATTGTCATATGATTAGAATACACTTGAGGTACATATGGTGTATAAGTCTGACAAATAAAACTTGTAGGTCTATTTAAATGGGGCATAGGTCTAGCAGTACTTTTCCACCAACCAGAAGTTACTGATGGAGAATCTACTCTACCAGTAGAAACTAGAATAAGCCTATTTTACCTACCAGTAGGAACTGGTGTAGGCACCTTTGGCTTACCAGTAGGAACTGGTTGTGGTCTAGCAAGAGTAATGTTTACTTTGCCAGTCCCAAGAAGTACAGCTTGTGGGACAAACTGATTTTGATGATTAACATGATTCCTACTATGTACAGGTCCCACCCCATTACCAACAGTCTTATTAGCCATTTGTTTCTCATAAAAATCACAATCCTTAATAAGATGAGTACTACTACCACATACAAAACATAACTTAGAAACAGATGAAGCATTTTTTCTAAAATGACCTGCCTTTTTATTAAAATAACCATTCCGAAATACAGAAGTCCCTAGAAGTGTTTTCCATTCATATCAGAACTATTACAAGACATCTAGGTAAATCCTAAACATTAATGGTTTCTTGGATAGGTGTTCCAACATTGGACTCAATCTCAGCCTCACTCTCAGATGTGGATATACTGGAAGTAGATGCACAGGAGGTAGAATCATTTGACTTGGGCTCTGAAGATTTGACACTTGAATCACTGGAGGCAAAGTCATTTGAGTTGACCTCTGAAGACTTGTCACTGTTATCACAAGAGACAAAGTCATTAGACACAGAATTAGAGTCACCAGAGGTTGAGGACTTTGTACCATAAGACATTTGTGATTCATCTAAGTCAGTGTATCGATAAAGGGTTGTGTCTCCAGAGAGGAGGTGAGGCACAGCTTTGATACTATTAGTTTGGCAAACCTATTCAAAATGAGGTCTAACCTTCCACTTCTTCAGAGTAAGTGGTAAAAATACACAAATGCTGATCATCCCATTCTAACTCATTTTCCACTATAGATTATAAATCCTAAACCAACTTTTGTTCTAAATACATGAACTATCAACTAATCTGAACAAGTTTTTGGAAAGGTTCTCCACTTTTCAGTTGAACTAAGTGATTATCAAGTTTGTCTAAAGTCATTTCTAGCAGTCTCAGCAATAGCATTTATTCTTTCAGAATGTTTTAGTAGATTAGTTGTATTTTCTAGTTCAATAGACAACACCCTAATCTTGTCTTCAAGTGTTAACTGATTTTTCTGAAGAACTCTCTTTTGTTTTTCCAAAGTTTTAAGTGAGTTCTTATAAGCTTGAACTTGTATAAAATATTCACTATTTTGTTCATTAAGTTCATTATACTGCTTTTGAAGTTCATTATACTTATTGTCACAACCAAAAGGGCAGTTATGTACCTCAGAAGTGACACCCATGAGAGCAAATTCTCCAGCATCACCAATTCTGAACTCTGAAAATTCTTGCTTCAGCATAGACTTTCTCATCTTCTTAGATTTGGCATTTCCACCAAACCTAGCTTTGACTGCATTCCATATATCCCTTGCATCATCCATATAATGGAAATCAGCCACATGATCATCAGGAATAGACTGAAGCAAGGTAGTTCTTGCCTTTGATTCCCTCTGAACAGCAATGTGTTCATCAGCAGTCGTTGGGGGAAGGATTATGACTCTTCCATCACAATCTCTTCCAGTCCTTTTCAAGCTATTGCCATTTTGAATCACCTTCCAGATATTCATATCATTGTTTGTGATCCAGTATTCCATCTTCATAGCCCAGACCTCATACTCATCCTTCTTCAAATAAGGAAACTTTGCATTGTTGTTTGAGACAGTGGTAATGATTTGAGGTTGAATGTTTCGTTGTTGTTGAGGAATGGTGGCTTCACTATGAATACTAGCATCATCGCTATCATTGTCAGATCCTGCCATTTTAAAGGTATATAGAGGTGTTTGGTTGTGAGGAGTAATTCCTAGTGTTGGGTCCCACAGATGGCGCCAACTTGTTGATACAAAAGTTAGGTCGGGTCTTGTTGGATCCCACTCTAGATAGATCTTTACTGCCTGTTAAGGATGGTGATTAACCTATGTAATCACAAGAGAGACTCTTGCTTTGAAAAGCTAATGTCTACGCGGAATATAGACACAACTAATAAGAAGAACAGGACTAATAAAAACTAAAAGATCCTTCTATGGATTTCTATTAATGAATAAGTAGAATAGAATTGTGTTTTCTTCACCTCTTTCAATCTACGAGTCTATGTCTCTTTATATAATAGAGACCATAAGACGTTACAAAGAAAACTAATTCCAGTCAACTAATTCCAGTCAACAATTGTATTAAATACTTAGTCAATGTATTTAATATGGTTGACTAAATAATTAGGAAACTAAATCAGCATTAATCTTCAAGTTGTAATTAATCTTCAATCAGCATTAATCGCTGATTGACTCTACCAGGACTAAGTACTCTACCAGTAGGAACTAGACTTAGCCTACCAGGACTAACTATGATAATAACCTTACCAGCAGGAACTATATACCTGCCAGTAGGAACTACTACTCTACCAGTAGGAACTACATACCTACTAGTAGAAACTAAGTATTACAAATATTCCTAACAATCCTCCCCTAAACTGGAATTTGACTATGTTAATTTCCAGTTTCTAGATAGATCTTCAAACTTGAACCTTGAGGATTAAACTATAAACTTCGACGGAAACATCCCATCTGCTTGAGTCTTGACTTGAACACATGGTACTGTCTGGTAATGCTAGTTTCTATACCCAAAATGGCTTGAAGGAATCAAGGATACATTAAGAACTTTTTAGCATTACTGATGTTACTAACCATCCCCTTAAAAATGTAGCTAGACTAGTTAAATCATCGCCTATCAGAAATACAAATAAGAGCAACAACAATTGAGCTACCAAATTGATCCCAACTACCGGACTTGGTACTGAGACAATGAAGAAGGGTGTGGACCAAAAACCTTCATTGAGGTAGGGGTGTTCACGGGGCGGTCCGGTTCGGTTAGTTGGAAGATTTAAACTATCCGTCGCGGGGCGGGTAATTAATTTTACTATCCGTCGCCGAACCATACTAGGGTGAAACATATTGTATCAAGAAAAACTAATTGGAAAAAAAATAAAAAGCCAACTTTTTAGAAAATTGTATAACAATAGTCCTCCCCTTGGACTCAAATCCTCCCCTCAATCAGAGCATCTATGGATTGAGCATTCCAATGTTAACCACAAGATTAATAAACCTAGGACCTTCAAATGCCTCCTTGGTTAACAAATCAGCCACTTTTTCTCCGTATGTATTTTAAGCACTTGAATAAGTTTCTTTCATTAGCATCTCTTATGAAATGTGCTAATTTCTATGGCTTAGGTCCGTTGGTGAAAAACTGGGTTTTTAAACTATGCAAATGTACTTTGGTTATCAATAAAGATTTTGGTATTCATAAAGTTATACCCATAATCTAATAAACTAATTTTGTATCCAGAGTACCTGTCACATCAGTTCAGCGCAGCAACATACTAAACAGGGTAAGAGGTAGCCATATTTGTTTGTCTTCTTGCATTGCCATAGATTAACCTCCTAACCCTGAAAATACTGACATCCACCAGTTGTAGATTTCCATATCCTGTTTTGCGCCCAGCATAATCAACTGTACTATAAGCTGTCAAGCACAATAAGGGACTCTCTAGGTGTACATAACCACCAACTTAGGTTGGCATGTGAAGATACTTGAAAATCTTCTTCACTGCTTCCAAATTGGAAGTAGTAGGAGTGACTTGATTCCTTGAACAAGCACTGACTGCAAACATTATATCAGGCCTTGAAGCTGTCAAGTACATTAGGGAACCTATCATGGATCTGTACAAATGTACATTTACAGGACTATCAGGTTCATTCTTGGACTTAGGCTTTTGAGCTTCATAGGGGGTAGTGGCAGTCTTGATAGTCTCCAAATCAAACTTCTGCAGTATCTCTTTCACATACTTGTTTTGGCTGATAAAAATTCCATCAGGTCTTTGTTGAAAACTTGATTAATCTAGGAGATAGTTAGTTCTCCCATAGCTCACTTTTAATTCTCACTTCATTCAAGCCGCAAATTCATCACACAGGGATTCTTTTGTAGATCCAAATAATGTTTTCATATCTAATAAACTTGGACCAGGATGATATCTCTTTGATGCTTCTTTAGAAGTGAAGTTCTTGTCATTTGGGCATCTTCTGTAACCATGTTTCAGCAAAAAGGTACGGTTAGGGTTGCATACAAGCTCTTGGTGCTTGATGAAGTCCATATAGAGCTTTGACTACCTTGCTAGACCTTCTTGGGGATGTTGAGGATCACAAATCACCTTAGGGTTGTGTGACATTACTCCCCTCATAATTTCTTACCATAAAGAAAGGCACTTGCTTAACATCCATCTGTTAAAACCCATTGATCCCAGTGTAGAGGTTTGTAATGCTAAAAAACATCTGTTTGGCTCTATTCTTGCATATCTGGAGAAGATTCCTCTATAATCAATGCCCTCCTCCTGTCTATGTCCTTGTGCTACAAGTCTAGCCTTGTTCCTTACAACAATCCCCCTGGCATCTCTCTTATTTTTGAGTATCCATTTAGATCCCCAATAGCATATTTATCTTCAGGTAAATCAACAAAAACCCATACATTTTGAAACTTGAACTGTTGCATCTCTTCCTGCATAGCATCAACCCCGCTTGGTATCTTACTAACCTGAGCTACACTTCCTTAGTTTAACTTGAGAAGAAAACTAAGCACAAACATATAATGTTGATAGTCTATAGGGTTTTGTGTCTTTGCTGGTTATATGAATATAGACTGATAAAGCAGATTCACAGTCAGTAGTTTTATGACCTTGCTTCTTGTTTGCACAACTGAAGTATGATCCCTAATAATCAGAGATTAAGGATGAATTGTATTGATTCGCTTAGTTACCACATGACTGAATTCCATAGTTGATGCTAAATTGTTTAGATCAGCACCAAACTCATCATCATAAGATGAAGAGAGAAAATTACCGAGTGTGGGTTTATTATTTCCAAGGGTCTGATGGACTAGGAAATTTGTTGTAGGCTCTTCATCAAAGGAATGAGTCAGTTGAATACTAGTGGGTACTGGAAACACCACCAGTAGGAACTGAACATCACCAAGAGAAATCGTGGTTTTCACTCAGAAGGAATTTGGATTGCTAACAGTAGGAATACTTGATTTTGTACTGGCTACTCTCCTGATGATCCTCAGGATATGTTGCAAAAAGATAAGGTGGCTCTTTGTTCCTGACCTTTCAGCCTTGCAAGCTCCTTTTGAAAATTTCTTCAGCAGAATCAAGAGGAGAATCATCAACTTCATCACTAGAAATATCTTTAGGCTCAGCTTCTTGTATGTTGTGTGATGGATAAGAAGGGATAATGATGACTTGTTCATCACATTCTGAGTCTGAATCAGCATCTTGTGTACCTGCAGGGTTAGTTGAAGCTTCGTGTGTTCCTGCAGATTGGTTAGCTTTATCACATTTATAAACATAAAGAATCAGTCAAATAATCGAGGTCAAAATACCATTCATGACCAAGACCCTGTACATTAGGTTTTTCCTCAAGATACCGCAGATTCATCATCTCTTCTACCCTTTTAGTAGGCACATTGTACACCCTGTAGGCTTTATTACTTGCAGAGTATCCAACAATGTAGCCTTCATCAGCCTTCCCATCAAACTTACCCAAATGATCACTTGTGTTTAGAATGGTCACATGACACCCAAAGGGTTTAAAATGACTGACTGAAAGGAATGTTTCCCCGTCTATATGGCTAGGGTGTCTTAGTATGAGGACGAGTTACCAACACTTTTTCAAAGACATAACAAGCAGTTCTGTACTGCTTCAGTCTAAAACTTTTGGGTAGGTAAACTTTGAGTCAGCCAACATAGTTCTTCTGCTCTTTTTTTCATATGAGGGTTCTATTTTCCTTCAGGCAACCCCTTTTGGTTGCTGGGGTGTCTGGCTTACTTAATCCCTCTTTATCCCTTTTGACCCACAGAGTTTAAATAATTGTAGCATTTTTTAAACTCTGTACATTATCTCATCATATGCCTTTACTTTTTGCTTCATAAATGGTTTTCAAACAAGATTTATGAAAGTCATTTAGGTTAGGATAGGTCGCATCCTTATGTTCTAAAAAGTAAAACCTAACAAACCTGGCTATAGTCATCTTTGAATCACCAAGGTAAGTAATTTTTATATGGGGTCAATGCTTCGAATTGATGTAGCCAAAGAGGGCCATATGATGCAATTGCAATGGTTCTGATTATGGAGCTCACTATTGTAATGGCTGTTAAGAGCTTCTTGTGTCTGTTGCCTTTACATCATGCAACACATTGTTAGGGTCATTCTTGGAAAAGGTTTGGGGGTAGGCCTCTACCTAGTTACCCTTTACCAAGACTCTCTTGTGTCACGCGTGTTTTATAGTTCTCATGACCCCATGCCTCCTTTTGACATTGCACGATTCATTCAACTGAGGTTTTGCCAACAAACTAAGCCAAAATTCCCCTTTGAGACTAAGATTATTTAAGGTAATGGTGTAAAGATTTGTTTCCTTAGAAACTCCTGTAGCATCATCTTTCACTAGAAGCCTTTAAGTCCTTAGATAGCACAAGACAATCAGTGTCTGTGAAATGAGAATCTATTCTTCTTGTCACAATTCTGTGAGATGGAGAACAAGTTGAATTGTTGCAGTTCTTCACATAAGTAGACATTTTCAAAATTCAGGGGGAGTTCTAATTGTCCTTTGCAGGAATCTACCATCTACACCACCAAAAAGTCATTTTGCCTCTTGAACTTCGTTGAAAGTCATAATGTCTTTTCTCATGTTAAGCCAAGTCTTACTGCTAGAACAACCACTATCAAGATCCCTTGCTTCTCAACATCAGTATAAGAATTTTTCTACTATATACAACATGGGTAAAGTTAGTTATTAAGGGGGACTCCAAGCCTTTATGGACTTGGGTCTGCCTTGTGGATCTGAAAAGGGTTGTCTTATGAAGTTGTTGTGAGATCCACTATTATTTCTTGGGTACCCAATATAAACCTTTTCTATGTGTCTTCCAAGATCATCTGCTGAGCTGCTTAACAACAGTTGCCAATCTACCCCACCATATTGAATATGATTATAAATACATTTGAGGTACTAGGTGTACTAAGTCTGGAAAAATAAGAAACTTGTTAGGTCTAATTAAATGGGGGCATAGGTATACTGTACTTTGCTACCATCCCAAAAGTTAAATGATGGAGAATATCTTCTTAACAGTTAGGGGAACTTTTGTGTTATGGAATAAAAAAGGCCCTATTTTGCCTACCAGTAGGAACTGGTTCAGGCACCTTTGGCTTACCAGTAGGAACTGGTTGTGGACTAGCAGAAGGAATGTTTACTTTGCCAGTCCTAAGAAGTACAGCTTGTGGGACAAACTGATTTTGATGATTAACATGATTCCTACTATGTACAGGTCCCACTCATTACAACAGTCTTATTAGTCTATTTGTTTCTCAAAAAAATCATCAATCCTTAATAAGATGAGTATACACCACATACAAAAATAAACTTAGAAACAGATTGAGATTTTTCCTAAATTGACCTGCCTTTTTACTAAAAATGACCATCTTATTACCAAGTAGTCTAGTAGTGTTTACCATTCTTATCAAAACTATTACAAGAGAAATAGGTAAATCCTGAAACATTAATGGTTTCTTGGATAGGTGTTCCAACATTGGACTCAATCTAAGCCTCACTCTCTGTGTGGATTATTTGGAAGTAGATGCACCGGAAGTAGAATAATTTTGACTTGGGCTCTGAAGATTTGACACTTGAATCACTGGAGGCAAAGTCATTTGAGTTGACCTCTGAAGACTTGTCACTGTTATCACAAGAGACAAAGTCATTAGACACAGAATTAGAGTCACCAGAGGTTGAGGACTTTGTACCATAAGACATTTGTGATTCATCTAAGTCAGTGTGATCTGATAGAGGAGTGTAGTCTCTAGAGAGAGGTGGAGGCACAGCTTTCATACTATCAGTTTTGGCAAACCTATTGAAATGAGGTCTTACTTTCCACTTCTTTCAGAGGTTTGTGGTGGTAAATACACTTTAATGCAGAGTCATCTCAGCCTAACTCATTTTAACTATATAGTTATTAAATCCCAAACCCACTTTTGTTCTAACAGACATGTAACTATCAATTAATCTGAACAAGTTTTTGGAAGAGGTTTCCCACTTTTCAATTTGTACTAAGTGATTATCAAGTTCTGTCTGTAATTTATTTCTTAACAGTCTCCGGCAGTTATGCATTTTTCTGTTCAAAAAGGTTTTAGCAGATTAGCAACGCTCACACCCAAATATCTCTCTCTTGCTATGTTATTATTTTCTAGGTTCAATAGACCAAACCACTAATCTTGTCTCAAGTGTCAAATGATTTTTCTGAAGAACTCTATTTTTGTTTTTCCAAAGGTTTTAAGTGAGTTCTTATAAGCTGAAACTTTAATAAATATATTCACTTTTTGTTATTAGATTTATTATAATGTTTTTGAAGTTCATTATTATTTATTTGTCACAAACCAAAAAGGGGGTTATGTACCTCAGATCGAGTGACACCCATGTGCAGCAATTCCTCAAGCATCACCTGCAGTACTGGCTTTCTTTGTTTCGCTCATGTGAGCAAAGTTGTCGATTTTTGCAACACCTTATCTAATTGCATCCTCAGTATCACAACCAGCAATCATCCAAAACTCTTTAGGGAGTAATAACTCCATCACTCTGACAATCATGCTCTGTCCAATCAACCAATGTATCAACTGTTATTCCCCCCGAGGCTTTGGAATTCTTATTTATTCTTTCCAATCTCTGAATTTCTTGAATGAGGAATATCTTTGCTTGGCATTCCTTACCTTTCGCCTGCATTCTCTAGCAAGTGGCCTCTTTGAAGACACTTGTAACATCTGACTTCTTCTTATTGAACCTGGAGATTCTTCTTACAAAATCATCTTCCTTCCAGTTTCTGCTCAACTTATGTACTTAACAGAAAGGCATAGCCATTTGCCATTTTAAGTCCATCTTCCAGTTCTAGTTTTTCTATTGATCAAAATCTTCATATCGCCAGTTGTTGTTTCTGGCTCAGTTTCAGCAAAAAAGATTAAAGAAATCTTCAATTACATTACAGATCTGTGGACCTAGTCTTAGAGTTTGATTGGAACAGTGTAGGTAGATGAAGATTAGTTGGATGATCTACATATGACTCTTTTTTGCTAGCACTGGTTGGTACAAAAACAAATACAGAATGGCTTGGGACTGCAGATTGGTTGAAGAAAAAAGTAGAGTATCCTTTGATATCTACCTCAAGAGTCTTTAACTTGTAGTACAAATCATCAAAAGAAAGAAGTTCAAGTCCACCTTTAGTTTTTAAGGTTAAAGCTACCTGAGACCATGATGAAGGCAAGGCTCTTAGAAACTTAAGATTAATATTCTCATCTAAGGTTTGGCTCTTGAGTTGGTTAAGCTGACTCATATTCTTTACATATGTCATATCCTTTGTCAATACCTCTGCTTCACTAATTCTGAAACTCTAAAATTCTTGCTTCAGCATAGACTTTCTCATCTTCTTTTGATTCTGCATTTCCACCCAACCTATCTTGGACTGATTCCATATATCCTAGCTCAACCATATAATGTAAATCAGCCAATGATCATCAGGAATAGACTGAAGGCAAGGTAGTTCTCGCCTGTGATTCCTCCCATGAACCGCAATGTGTTCATCTGCTGTCGTTGGGGGGAGAAATAAATGACCTACCATCACGATCTCTTTCCAGTCCTTTTCAAGCTATTGGCTTTTTGAATCACCTCCAGATGTCATATTCATTGTTGTAATCAGTATTCCATCTTTATAGCCCAGACTTCATTACTTATCCTTTTTCAAATAAGGAAACTTGCAATGTTTGTTTGAGGGCCGGTGTGGTAATGATTTGAGGGTTGAATGTTTCGTGTTGTTGAGGGAATGGTGGCTTCACTATGAACACTAGCATCATCGCTTGCTTTGTAGATCCTGCATTTTTAAAGGTGTTTTGAGAGGTGTTTTGGTTGTGAGGTTTATAATGATCTTAAATCTAGAAATTCTTCTTATTGTGAGACTTCTAAACAAGCTCTGATACACTTGTTGGATCCCACTCTAGATAGATCTTACTGCCTATTAGGATGGGATGAATTAACTATGTATCACAGCCAATCACAAGAGAGACTCTTGTTTGAAGAGCTATTGTCTACGCGGAATATAAGACACATAACTAATATGAAGAACAGGACTAAACAAAAACTAAAAGATCCTTTCTATGGATTTCTATTAACGAATAAGTAGAATAGAATTGTGTTTCTTATGAATCTAATCCATTTCCCTTAGCCGCTAGGTTCTCTTTATGTGGATACCGAAACCATAAGCAGCATTTACTAATAATCGCTTGAGTTTGATATGCATGCATATACTTCCTTATTTAGTTCATGCATTCATCCTCTCTAATAAACTAAAAATCTTATCCTGGAATAAACTATTTTGACTATACCAGGATAGTATTCTACCAGTAGGAACTAAAACTTAGCCTCAATAAAAAAGAGGGACTAACTATGATAATAACCTTACAGCAGGAACTACATACTGGCCCAGTAGGAACTACTACTCTACCAGTAGGAACTACATACCTACTAGTAGAAACTAAGTATTACAATTATTCCTAACAAATTTTGACCCGACCGATTTTATATCTTAGCTTTCTCCTTAACTTTAAATAAGTTGAAATTTGCTAATCTTTTATACAAGGGGCTATAAAAAAGCGAGTCTTGCTTACAAAAGTCAAGATTTTGTAAGTTCCCATAGTGATTTTAAATATGCGAAGATCGATTTATTTGGCTAAGCTTCATAGTTTCTTTATTAGGAATTTTTAAATTGTGAAGAACAAGAGATGATAGAGTAGAATTTAAGTTTTGTTGCTTAAACATAGAGATAGTTGGATTTCTTTAAAGCTCATAAGTGTTATTTGTGGCTTTTTCTCCCATTAGCTTGTTTCACCTTTATATATTTGCTTAATAAATAGAGTTGTGCGGTTTTTTGGTTAATTTTTAGTTCAAAGCGGTTTTCTTTAGTTCCTTTGTGATTAAGTTGAGTAGACATAGGTTATAACTTAATTTGGCATACTCTATTGTATCATATTAATAAATATTTTGCTTATCCCTTAAGAGCCTTTGGGTATATGGGGTAAGTAAAATTAATATGTGAAAGTATAGCCTTATTCATTCCTTAAAGGCCTTAAGGGTTTATGGAATGGATTATTGTTGCGTATTTTTTGTCTTGTTTGTAAACCTTAAAGTGCCTTAGGGTATATGGCTGCATATAAGTTTGGTCCATTTTATTGTCTTAAAGAGCCTAAGGGTAGTATGACATGAATGGTGACCAGCTTTAAGTCACCCAGTTCATGATAATGGGCTCAGATATGGGTTATCGCTACTTAGGCAACACGTAATCAAAACATGAAACTTAACCACTTGTGTCCTGATAATCCAAATGTCACAGATAACTCGTCACGCAAATCGTCAGATGCAACCTATTTAATTTAAGGTCGTATAAGTACTAATTACATTAAGTACTCCTACCATGCATAAGTCTATATAGCTAATCACCATCTAAATGTTTGAGTGAAAACATGTTTATAAAAATTAAAACGTTTATAAACATACTTTTGGTAAAATCGTCATAACTTTCACGTTTCTAACCCGTTTCTTGCGTTTCTTATGCCCATCTTTTCGTATTAAGACGGGTTATCGATATTTGACCTTTTTATAATTTTGGTCCTGATTCGATATAAATATATATAATAAAATATATAAAATACCAAATAGTAATAGTATAGAGAGTATCCCGTTAGATAAGAAAATCACTTTAGAAAAAAAATAATAGTCTATCTTCCGAGTGTCGTTTCCACGGCGAGAGATGAATTGAAATTCACGAGGATGTTTCGTTTGATGCTTGAATGACAAATATTTTGGTTTTGGTTTTAAACTATTTTTATGCTAAAAATTAAACTAATATTAATTCTAAGATTAAAAACTAAAAGATTATACTAAAATTGATAAAAATGACAAATATGCTTGCTAAGTGACGTGAAATGTTCATCAAGTGCGGGCTTAGGTTTAAAATCCTAAAAAAAAACAAGTTTCAAGAAATTAAATGACAATTAAAGTAAAATGTTTTTTAAAATAAATGACAAGTATTTAAATTGCATTAAAAGTAAATGACGGTATGTAAATTGGAAAATTCTAATGACTATTAATTTTTTAAACCTTTTTAAAACCGCACTTAAATTCCAAATCACAATATCACTTAACAAGCATTAATAAAACTACTCGCTACGCATAATGATAAAATAAGCAAAGCAAAACATTTTTTAAACTAAGCTACACTAATTAATTGAAAAAGGATAGAAAATGAAACCGAGTTGAAGACCCGCAATTAAACGAATACCACCCGATTTATTTAGCTAAAACAAATAATCAAATTCGGTCTAGCTAAATAAATCCGTAAGCTCCTCGCCTCATGAGTTGAACCGGGTTCACCAAACATAAAACCAACAAAAGATAAGCCGAAACAATATGCTAAATGATACTAAAATTTGGTCCGAAAGTTCTAAATAGAAAACAAATTTTTCAAACAAAAAAAACTACATAGGCTGGAAATAACTAAACCGAAATCGGATCAAAAATTAAGCTAACCCGACGATTCTAAATAATGCGAACAAAGATTAAACTAAATCTGATCCAATATCCAAAAATTCCAAATGAAAATGAACTAAACCATAAACCATTTGAATGGAAACATCAAAACTAAATCTACCTTTCCACTTGGAATAAAATCCAAACCAGTAGCACAATATTCAAACCATCTAAAGCTAAAATCCGAGTATGAATCATACCCAATCTACGAAAAAAAACAATCAAATACATTAAACCTGGGAAATCGAATATCAACTCGCTCGAATTCTTAACCACAAATGTCTCAAAATTATACTACCATAAATCCACAAGATTCGTTACAATACCAAATCCAAATTAATACATAAACTAAATCTGCTGTGATAAAAAAAGGCAATAAATGAAAGACGAAACCACAAGAAAACTACTGCTACTCTACCTCTCTATTTTTATCCTACGAAAAGAAGAAAAAATGAAATAAAGATAAGATATGAACTGCTGCTATTCTACGCTAAGGAAAACAACAACCAAAAACTAAATAGAGATAAGATATAAAATAAAGATGATATCCAAATGTCTCCTATTGCTGCGTTTATATATCCTTTTTTTCTTTCTAGCGTCAACAGTAAGCCACTCTATAAGAGTGTGGATAATTGGGCTTATAATACTTCAAATGTTGGGCCTGCTCCATTCTTCCAACATTGGCTGGATTTTGGGCCTCCGTTATTACTTCAAGCTGGGCCAAGTCTTGGGCTATTATTGTTATTACATTTGGACATGAATGAGTATGGGTCGGTCCGACCCATATAAACGGTGTCGGGCCGATCCAATAAGAAGTGAAGGCACCGACGGACTCGTAATCTCGTGCTCTTTCCAATCCCGTGCTCGATTTTGTCCATTTTTCTCTTTATTTTGTCCTTTTTTTATATTCGTACCTGCACATACACAAACACAAAAACAAGCATATATTTGCCATTTTAATTATGTTTTTGGTCTTTTGGGTTCGTTTTTCATGGTAAAAGATATGTATAAAATAGCGAATACCAGGATTTAAGATTATTCTAATTTCTTTGATTCCCCCTAGGTTTTTGTGATATGTACATCTCTGCATACTTAACTGGTTTCCTAGCTGGTTTTTCTTGTTGTTTAGCAGATTCTATCTTAGTAGGAAAAACAGTTTGCTTATCTTTTCTTGACACCAACTTCTCACCCAATAGGGCATCAGGAGTTTTATTAACCTCATTAGAGGTATCTTTACAGACACTCTTACTGGCCTTATGTCAATAGCCTTCAAACTCAGGTTGTTGGAACTCTTCAAGACTAGAGTTGGACAAATCAATTGTTGGGGGTGCAAATAAGCTTGTAGGTGGAGGTAGAACAGCATTATAGCTTACAAACCCTACACTTTTTCTACTGTTATTAGATATTTAACTCCCTATTAATTTATCTAAGCTCTTAGAAGCATTTTTAAATTTGTCAATTTTAATCTAATTGCTCTCTTTTTCTTTCTTAAGCTTCTCTATCTCACTTTTAAGAGCATTGATTTCTGAGTCTTTAAATGAGGTATCTCTTTTTAGAACAGCAATTTGGTCACAAAACATAACCTTATTTTTCTTGTAAAAGACAAGTTGTTCTTCTATAGATGCTAAACCTCTTTTATAGGTAGCTAGATTAAACTCAGATTTATTAAACTATATTCTTAAATTATCATATTGAGTTTTAAGAGTTTCAAAGCTTTTAAGACAGGTGTTAATACAAGTTTTGTCATTATGTACCTCTGAATCTAAGAGAGCCATAAGAGCCATGTTGGTAGGTACTTCCTTATCTGCCATAAAGCTCCAATCAAAACTAGCTCCATCAATAGCCACCATAGCTTTGGAAGAAGTTTCTTCTACATTCACAGTCCTTCTTGAGCTGTCTTGATTCCTGTTCCTATTATCTTGATTCCTAGGACCTCTGTCCCTTGAAAAATGTCCCATCTTATGATAGTTGAAACATTCTACCTTGGACTTGTCATATTCAACAGTATCACTCCCATTGATAGTGATCTTCTTACCAGTTATCTGAAAATACCTTCTTGCTCTCATGCTCAGTAAGGCTAACTGCCACTTCAAATCCATTTCTTCTAGGTCATCTTCATGGATTTGTTCAAGGTCTTCATGAACAATTTGAGACCCGTTTGGTTGATTTGCCAAAAACGCATAGATAGTGGCATCACTTAAGTTAGCAGTACTATCAAGAGTATCAACAGTACTAACAGGAGAGTTAGCAGTACTAACTTGAACATTGGTAGTATTAACTTCATTAGTACTGTTAGGAGATGACACAAAGGCCATGTTCTAAGAGCTTGAGTTTGAGTTTGAGCTCGATGTTACAATTCTTTTGACCTCTTGTTCAACAATCTTGAAGTTGTTGTAGAGATCATCAATGCACATTGTGTCAAAATCTAATTTATTCCTCCAGACCACTACATGAGTGTTCCATTCAGAAGGCAGACTTCTTAAAAACTTTAAGTTGAGATCTTCTTGAGAGATGTTTTCACCCAAGATGGCCAACTGGCTAATAATTTTCTAAAGAATGTTAAAAATAGAGTCAAGTGACTCTGTGCTTGGAGCATTGAAGTTCTTATACATCTGCTTCAGAAGTGTCTTTTGAGTCTTCCTTGTGGCATCATTACCACCAAATCTTGTTTGTATGGCATCAAAAAAAGTCTTGGCATCCCTGTATTAATTTAATGTCAGTTGATGTTCATTGGGAAGTGCCATCAACAACATACTTCTTGCGTTTACATCATTCTTCTTTTGGGCCTTCTCTTCAATAGTAACAGGACCTAGTATCATTGAAGTATAAGTACCATCAGCATTTGATGTTTTTCGTGCTGTTGGTTTGAAAGAGTTGCCATTCTCTATGACATCCCATAGAGCATAGTCTTGAACTTGAAAGTATTGCTATATTCTTAGTCTCCACATCTCATATTCACCTTGTTTCAGAATGGGAAAC
>BQNB010114964.1:0-21652 GCA_026074375.1 Tanacetum coccineum
AAAAAAAATGTACGGGCTGCCATTTGTTTATGTCTATGTTTATATTAGAGTCAAGAAAAGAAAAAGAAAGAGATTGATGTAGAGTTGTGTAGAGTTTGTATATATTCGTTCGTGTCTTGGCTTAGCAACCAAACCAGCGTGTATTCGTGTAAATAATTAGCTAACCCTTCCACTCCAAATTCACCCAAAGCCACCCAAATGTATCCTATCTGTTTCCGTTTCCATTATATGTTATCTTACACCTACACCCCACAACCCTTAAAAAGACTTCTTAGATAGTAATGAATAATGCTTGCGCCTAGAGGTGGAGGTTTGATCATTTACCAAGCCTATGGTAATTTATATGCTATGACAGGTAATGAGTGTTGATTTTCCGTTTCCCCATTATGTTATAATTTATTATACACCAGAGAAAAAGAGAGAATCCCAAACACTTATGTGAGGTGCTAGTATATACTTTCCATTCTTTTAATTACGAGGTCTAGAAGGTTGTGTTGTAAAATACTTTTAAAGAGTAGGTTAAATGACCCTAATACTGCTATTGTCTAGGTAGAAAAGCATATTTGCTTGAGGACAAGCAAATCCCTAGTGTAGGGGTATTTCATAAGGTGTCATTTTATACACTTTTTCAGGGTCATTTAACCCCCTAAATCATGCATTTATGCCCAAAATAGGTACTTAATCGTTCCTTTTTAGGTATTTAGCATTTGAAAGGCATTTGGAGGAAATACACGTGACTTGTAGCTCATTTGGAAAAGAAACAGACAAGACTACGGACCTTGATGACATCATCTCTTGAAGATTTTATGCATACAGTGCGTGGAGACAGTGTCGCAGGCATAAAGCGATGCCGTCGTGATCTATCTGGTGATGACGTTAGGAATCTCGCGACGGCGTCAGGACGTGGCTGACTTAAAGAGGATCTAGAATCATCTATGTGGTGACGGCGTTAGGATTTCAAAGCGATGCCGTCGCAGCAATTTTCCTATATATATTAAACCGAAATTAGGGTTTTAAGAGTGTAACTTTGTATAATTTTAGAAAGACGAACCCTAGTCATTTTAGCAGCTTTTTAGGTCATTTTTAGGGCCGTCTCAAAAACCAAGTTGAAACTACCGGTTCATATCAAATTTTTGAATCAATAAGATGATTTATTCATTAATCATTCATATGTCTATGTTGTTTTTTGATTGATTTATGTCTTGGCCTTTAACTTTAGACATGCTGAGGCTAAACCGCTCCATTGATTTAACATATGATTGCATGAAACTTAGGTTGTAGATTCTTTTGATGTTGCTTCTTGTTGATGGATGTGCATGTTTTTTTTGGTAACCATGGTTTCCGAC
The DNA here is from genome assembly GCA_026074375.1 of Tanacetum coccineum. Classification (NCBI taxonomy): domain Eukaryota; kingdom Viridiplantae; phylum Streptophyta; class Magnoliopsida; order Asterales; family Asteraceae; genus Tanacetum; species Tanacetum coccineum. The sequence continues at coordinate 1,347 of BQNB010114964.1, forward strand.
ACATTGGCCGAATAATCCATAGGGTTTGAACCCACCGCCACACAGACTCAAACCAGGTAAAGCCCTCCCTTTTCAGAAGGTTGGAGTGGCCACTTCAAGGTTGTTTGCACATAGTAGGATTTGAACTTGAGACCTCACACATTTTAAGTGAAAAGCCACAAACCCTTTAACCACTAGGCACCCTTGAGTGATATAGGATGGTCGTGATAGACTCTAGAAAAATAGCCATAAGATATTAAATTGGCATAGACGTTTAGGGAAACCCGAGTAGTGTAGAAATGATATCATCGGTAACAGTCTTTATACTACCTTACCCCTAATATGGTTGATCCCTCTTAAGTTATTTCACATGTATTTAATATACTCATAGGGTCCTTGTAATAGTCTTCATACTACCTTACATGTGGGTTTCCCTAACCAAATATTAAGTAGATGGCGGGTTCGTGTAGTCCGTTCATGACCTAGGAAATACTTACACAAATCATCACAAGTGTGACAAGGCAACAGATCTAGGAGAAGCAATCTGGGGAGTAGTGCAAGATTAGGTAAATAGATCTTTTTTATCATAAAGTTATCACCAGTAGTTTTAGATTATATTTAGTTTAATTATTAGTTAATCAAACCAACCTCTCAACCCATGATATTTACCTGCTTTCTTATAAATAGAAAAATACAAAAAGAATCTTCTCTCAACACCTTAGAACTCTGTTAGACCGTGTTTGAGCCTTCCTAATCTATTCCCCTAGAGAACTATAACAACCCCGAGTCGTCTATAACTACAACAATAACGATTAGGTACACTGCCTAGGGGATTGTAAAACTTCCTGTGAAGTCTTTACGAGACCCGCATCATTGGCACAAGACATTGACTTTGTAAAAGTACCAACTAAATAGTCATCTGAGTGAACTTTGAGAATACTTGTTTCAAACCTCATAAGCCGTGAAGGTTTTGAATGATACGATAGTGTCCATTTGGGTATAAGATGTGCCATTCACAGTGCTAATACAATAATACCAGCATCACCACAATACATCATATAGGTTATTTGAAGCAAGCAGAACACCTATTTAAGACAGTCTTCTTGACAGCTTCCCAAACTGTGAAGTATTCTTATTCTTTAATGAATAGTGCAACAATGCTTTTTCAAAGCAAGTCTGAGCACAAAATTATCACTTTATGATGAAATCCTGCTATGACTAGGATTGAGAATCATCTCAATCAAAATAAGCATTAGTGTATAAACTTAACACTAATCTCTAAACGATGAACACATCTTTAGTCCTTTGCAGGCCGTTTAAAATGTTCTTTCAATAGTAGTCCAATGACTTTCACTTAGTTACATGTTGTTGATTTCATCTTGCATTCTTGCAATTGGTTATATTTGAGTCTCCTACAATATCATAGACATACAAAATGAAACCTTTAGCTAAAATAAACGTTTTCATGCATGTGTTCAATCTCATCAAGTGAGATAGAATTTTGAGTCTTGCTCAATGATGTGTCATATTGTGTTAGACTTATTAATCGCGTGTGTATATCCTAATAAACATATGCTCCAAGGTTGTATGTTTTATTTCTTATATTTCTCGATAAAAATATTATACCAAACTAAGGATTAAAATCTAGCTTAGGTGAAATATCAATTCCAATATGTTGGCAACATATGAGATATAAGAAAGACAAAACATAATGCTCTAACTAGCTGTAAGGTGTACTCAGGAGTTATCTTTGTTTCAATCAAAAACAAATTATTTATTTAAACTTAAGATTCCAGCTCCTAGATTCCTGCTCTAATCCACACTTGGATATATACAGCTTGTACACTTTCTATAGATTAGTTTGATTCATAAACCCTTATGATTACACAAAGTCCTCGCAAAGGTAATCATTCAAGAAGGGGTTTTGACATTCAATTGCCATATTTCATATTCATGAAATCAAGTATGGTAATCTTTATTCATTTTATGCATGCAAGGAAAAGAAGCTTTAATCATAGTCAATCGCTTGAGTATAAGTAAAACCCTTACCACAAGACTTGCGTTTAAATGTGTGTACATTTTTATCCATTTTAGTCTTCTCCTAGAAGAACCAATTTAACCTCTCAGTCATACCGATTGGTGAAAGATCAATCAAATTTCAAAAATGATTTTCTTTCATGGACTATATCTCAACATTCATTATGTCGTTAGCTAGTGCATTCAGAAGGTTATGTAAGAAGAGACTTTCTCCAAAAACATATGCTCCCACTTGCTTCTTGTAAGAGGAGACTTTTTCCAAATACGCAACAAGTCAAGCAACAATAAAATTGTTCTCATTTGGGATGTATAATATATTCTGACAGTTCTTGACTCTAGTTTGCTAATAATATGCTTAACGTGATCTCAACAAATTCAAAACTTCAGTTAAGACTTAATGGGAGTCTTCCCATTCCATAACATGATGGTGTCTTAGTTACCTTCTTGGTTGGAACCATATTGAGTAAACACGTGGCTTACTTAATTTTTTTTGTTAACCTTGATAAGATTAGAGGTAGGGTAGATAAAGTTATCAAAAATCAAACAATATCAACAGAGTTTGATTTTACACATCAGATATACCATAACGACGTGGTATTCTATTAGTAATGGGATTATGAGACAGTATCACAATTCCTTAGATAACCTAATACCCTTTGGCTTACATACTTGCCAATTTGTTTAAACATAATGGCATTAACAGTAATTTCAAGCCAATTGCATGCTATAACGAAAAAGTCTTACAGAAGTTTAAGGACTTTATGTACATGTCTTAACTAGAAGACATAACACGTTAATCGCTAACATTACGTTATAAGTTTTTATCATTTCAATGACTTCATGTACATGTTGTGACACGGAGTCATGAAAAGTCAATTGCTTACTTTATAAGTCTTTGAACAGTTCAAGGACCTTATGTTTATGTCTTTACAAGAAGTCACAAGCATGTTAAATAAAGTATGATAACGCGCACTGGCTTCAACAGTCTTTTCAAGTTATTTAACATTCTCCGTTATTCGATGTCTTTACAAGAGGACACAATCATATTGGCTAAACCTTTTAGTGAATATGATGAAGTAGGTATTCATTATTTCTTGACACTAGTTCTAAGTAGGGAGACATACATCAAGGTTTAAAAAGTCCGCTAGTTAGAATATTAGCTTTTGATTGGTAGTAAACCAACACACGTAATAATAAAATATATAATATGATAGAAAATTACCAAATTACCCTTGAGGAAAAAGGTAAAAAGGAAAATCTTCACAAATATATATAATATAAAACGTACATTAACCGGAAAGTATGATCTCGAGGTCGGTATTCCCCAACGATTTGTGAAATTTGAAGACCAGGTTAGATGTTCAACAATGATTTGAAATGAAAACAAAGATTTGATTTGATTTTATTTACTACTACAAATTAAAATAAGTAAATGATAACAATTAAGCAAGAAAACAATTAATGGGAAATTAAACTTTACTAAAAACGCAAACGGAAACCCTAAACGGCAGTTAAAAACCCTAAATTTCCAAATTTAAAACTTAAATTGAAATTATCTTTTAGATGGACCTCTAATTGACTAAAAAGTAAGTTTAAAAAAAACTAGAACCAAAAACGGAGTTATGCCATGAGCTTAAAAACACGAAAAAATGACAAACGGGAACGAATCCCGTTCTTTAAAAATGAAATTTTGCAAATTAAACCCTACGAAAGCAAAACTAATTTTCCTAGAAACTTTACGATAAAAGAAAATTTTAGAAAAAAGATTTATATTTTTTTGATTATTTTTGAATTTTTTATGAATTTTTAAAGTTTTAAACTAAATTAAATGTTTAAAAATAACAAACGATAATGAAAAATTACGAAACATTCCCAAAAAGTCCTAAATGTGATGAGAATCCTAGGAAAAATAAGCTTGGGTTCACAGCTTAATGAATAAGCCACGAAATAAGCTTAAACAGCTTATAAATCTTAATAGGAGAAAACGTGTATAAGAATTAAATAATGTAGAGGTATAACGAAAAAGACCCCAGGGTGTGTTGGTAGTGGAGTGTGTGTTGTGTTGTTATAAAAAGGGTAGAGGGTGTTGAGGTCGGGGGTTTGAGTCTTGCTCACCCCCGATTTCCACCTTCCTTTTTTTTTAAACTTATAAAAGCAAAGTTTTAGAACAGTTGAAAATAAGCATTTTTAATAAAATAAAACTTTTTATGAAAAGCCCTAAATAAGCTAGAAAACATCTTATAACTAAACAGTTACTACTTAACTACTTTTGTTTGGCTTTTTGTAGAATTTTAGAACTTAACAAGTAGAAATAAGCTAAGGTCAGGTCAAAATAAGCTACTACTAACCAAAGGTAATCCTAATAAGCAGGTTTAGAAAGAAATAAGCAACAGAAAACAAAATAAGAACTGAAAATCCAAATTAGTTTTGTTATGAAAACTATAAGTCAAACAGTCTCTAAGCAGACTTTTGAGCTTATATTTAAGCTTAGAAGTGGATCCTTAGGCCAAAAAGCTTTTTACCTATTTAAAGCATAGCTATTAAGCTACTTAGTATTTCAAACCAATTTTATTTTGAAAAACAGATAAGCAAAGAAAAAGCACTAAAAAAAACTACAGGCTACTGACTTGGTATTTTTGGATTTTTAATGAGAAAGTTAATAAGCTAACACTACTTACTTAATAAGCTCAATTCTAAATTAAACTAACATATTAAGCAAACTTAAGAACAAATTAAGCAAAAGTTAAGAAAATAAGCTATAAAAACTAAAATAAGCTCTTAACTAAACCTGAGACCCAAACAGTCCCTACAGGGATCTTTGAGCTTATTTTTAGATAAGCTCTTGGATCCTTGTGGGGAAATAGCTTATTAAAGCTTATACTACAACTAAATAGCTACTCTAATCTACTTTTGAAAATTATTTTGAAAACTAAGTGCTTAATGAAAAGATTAAATGAAATTATCCATTAAACCTAGAACATACTGAATTGGTTTTTTGGATTTCCCCCCAAATAAACAAATTGAGTCATTGAAAGCTAAAAACAGATTACGCTGATAATGCTTAATATCTAAAATAAGTTTCAAAAATACTTTAAACTACCTTATAATATACTTGTGCAAGAAATTTGAAAAGCTAAAAGTTATTTTAACTAGCTGAAAATTTAGATTAAAAATGACTAATTGCAGTTTAAAGTTGCTGATGCATTTGACCACTTAAAAGACTAGAACCAAAGATTTCTCAAGTGCAGGCCTAGAAACTTGCTTTGACACTTAATAATACAATAAAATCCTACAAAGAAAAAATAGAAGTTATTAACAGACTACTTGAAGCAATTCAAGCTAAAATGCAAAAGAAACTTTAGCAGTTTTGAACTTATATCAATCTTTCCTATGAAAACTTTAATCAACCCTAACAACTATCAAAAATCCTAACTTATGATCCTGCAAATGAACTTCAAATTCAAATTAAGAAACCAAAATAACACAAGCAGTACTAACTCTCAGTTAGTACTGCTGTGCCAAACAGTCCTTTAACCATACTCAATACCATTTAAGCTTATGAAAATGAAATTAAGAGCTTAAAACCTAAATACCAGATAACAAATAGCTTATGACAAATCTAATGAACCTATATGAATAAGAAAATAAGCCATAAACAAAGATCAAAGAGTTAAGCTACTTATTTTTGGATTTTTAATGATTTTTAAGACAAAATATAAAAAACTAAGATTCTAAACTATAAAAGCTAAAAACAGATGATCAAACATTATCAATAAGCTCAATGAAACAGTATTAAGCACAAATAAGCTAGAAAATAAGGAAAATAAGCAAATCTAGACTAGGAATTTAAAGACATAAAGGTTAAGGAAAACTTATAAAGGCCTTAGCTAAACAAAGGCAATAAAAGGCTCAATTGAGCTGTCTACAAGCTCTGACTTATTGACGAATAACCATAAAAGAGTCCTTAAGAGATCTCTTCTCATGGTTAGCTCATCTTCCAAAAAGCTCAAAATCCAATAAGCCAAGGTATTAAGTTGATTTTTAGATTTAAGTATATTAAGAGCTTATTAATAGCTCAATTTGAGCTTAGAGACTCAAAGAGCTTATATGAGCTTATTAGGAGCTTTTGGAAAAGTGACTGAAAATATTTAAAAATAATAAGAGCTTATGATAGATTGAATAAAAGAACACTAGATTTCATTAACTTGAAAAGTGATTACAATCTTTTGAAGATGAATTACAATAACTGAATTTGAAAATTACAAAAGCTAAAGTTTAAAAGCTAAAAACTACATAAGCTAAATTTTTAAAAGCTAAAAACTCTATATTCGTGTGTGTGAATGTGAGGGCTATTTATAGCCTGAGAATGAAGGTTCTAGGCCTCTTGCCCCGCTCTCCTTGTCTTGATCTTATCCCTTGAATAAATTCCAATCATTGAATCATAATTTGAGCCGTTGGATCACTTTGGTGAGCACACGGATTGCCAACGTGGCATTCCGTGTGTCAGAGCCATTGTACTTCTTTTTCAAGTCTTTTAGTGCAAATTTCCTTTTCCCCGTGTGTTTTCTTCAATCCACGTAGCATTCCCTTTGTGTGGATTGACCAATAAGAGCATTTGGTGATGTAATACTCTGCCAAGTCAGTCTTTATCACTTGCGAATAGTCTCCTCACACATGGTCGGTTTTACTTTTATAAAGGATTGTTTGGAACTTTTTCTTTTGACCCCGGATTAAAAACTCGGGGCTTATAAAGGGTTTTGGGCCTTGTAAGTTTGATTCGGAGCTTGTTTTTTAAAGAAGATAACTATTGTTTTCTCTTATATTGTTAAGAATGAACACCGGTTAGGGCTTATGGACATGTTATGGACTTTGTTCACTTGAGGACTGATTTGGTATTTTTGGGTTTTGTCTTCTTGTGGTTGACTTTGGTTAACCAAGGGTTGACTTTTGTTGACCTTTGATAGCATTCTCCCGACTCTTGTATTCTCTTTCCTTTCCTGTGTCCGTGTTTGTCTGGTTTTTGACCGTGGTTCTGAGATTTTTGCAATATCCCGTACCTACACAATCATAGAAGACAAAACGAACAATATTCAAGCAATACAGCTCAATTTATGTCTTTTATGGTTATTTTTGATATAAAACGGATATTGTTTTTCACACATATCAAAAATTCCCCGAAACTAAGCGATTGCCGTGTCCTCACCAAAAATCTAAGCTCTATAACCAATACCGTCTCAAAACTTCCCCAAACTAAATCTTTGAAAAGTAGCAAAGACTTTTGTGGGAAAAGTTAAGAAGTCACAAGTTATAAAACACCTCTTTTCCCATTTTTCTAAAACTTTTTTTATATATATTTTTTATTAACTATAACTGAGATTATTTCGACTTTCGTTATTTCCATAACTGTTAGGGATCATAGAACAAGATGCATTTCGATCCGAGAATGCCCCAAAAAGGATAAATTCATCGTTCCCGACTTTTCACTTATCCCAACCAAACTTAAAACTAAATCACAACTAAATATCAGTAAAGATGCTAACACTACTCATATTTGCAACTAGTGAACTTTTACTCTCGACATTTATTATATCATGAGTAAGTGTGCTATTATCAATTTCAACCATGGGATCAACTTTTTCAACATACTGAAGCATCACTTCCACCCTAGAATAATGAGTATGAAGGCGAGATCACCCCATGTAGCGACATTCGTCTCGGCACAACCCAATCTAGCGACTAATGACCAGGCTTTGACACCCCACAGAGAGTAGTATGCAGGACCACCGTACCTTAGGTTTTAAAAACTCTTAGTTCCGAATATTTCACAGCTTATATAAAATAATAGTCAAGTTCAAAGCGTATTTGAATTAACAAAAAGAAAAATCTATTTATAATTCAACTCAATATTTAGACATTTAGCAATTGTAACCCGCGACTTTTTAGAAGGCTCAAACATCGGTTTGTGACCGGCAAATGCAAGGCAAACTTTTATCATCTCGATTTTATCTTACTATGTTTATCTTTAAGATACTACACACATCGGTTGTGGGCCAGCAAGAGGTAGTAAACTTTTTTCAACCCACAGCTTTTATTATTATATTTTTTTATCATTTTATCATTATTATTTTTATTTTTATTTTTATTTTTTATTTTTTTTACTTTATATAGAGAAGACTTCTTTTTGAAAAATTCAAGATAAATTTGAACTAAGACTAAAATTTTGGCTATATAATAGATAAAAATTGTTGATTTAAGTTTAATCTCCAAAAACAGCACGTATATTAATCCGGTTAGAAGCTTATGGGAGAAAAAGCAACAAGTTACATACATGAGCTCTTAAGATTTCCAAATAATCCTTGTTTAGCATCCTACTCATACCTAACTATATTATTTTTCGTTCTTCGCGAATTCTCGCGAACGCTTAGCCTAAAAGTTAAGGAACAAGTTAGAGCTCAACACGCTCGATCGGGTCAAAATTTACTCTTATTCTACCCAGCAAGAAAGTCAAAATTGTGACAAAAACATTTATTTTATTTTTGAAATTTTTGAAATTTTTTCATATTTTTGAAAATTTGGTAGGAAAACGGGGTATGTGAGAACAACAGGTAAAAGTAGGTAAGATCATATCAAAGATATATTACCCCATACTAAAATCAAACATTGTCCTCAATGTTTCATAGCCTAAGACTTAAAAACCCCATACTAGAACTCAAAAAGGTCGAATGCATAACTTAAACATGAAGAAAGTATCACAAAAATCTTAAGCCGTTTATTAAGTGTGTTATAAGATAAATGTTAGATGATAATAATCTTTAGGATATCGGATTTCCCCAAACTAATGGCAAGCAAAGGCTAGGAAGCTCGAGTGAACCGGGACAAAACACCAAACATGAGAGTCTTTAGAAAATTTGGGTGAATCCTGCAAACAATCACAAGTACAAACAACAAACACAAAGATCGGGAGAGTACAAGCCTCCTCACATCACAACAGAAAAATAAGAAAGAAAATGGATAAGCATGGGGTGCCTCTCACGAAGCGCTTTGTTTTTTGTCATCGAGTCACATAGCTTGACTTGATCCCTGAATTCATTCGTCCTTAGGGAGAGTGTGGAGATCTTGGACTACCTTAGGTGGTAAGTCCCCTCCGAAGTAATGCCTCACACGATGACCATTCACCTTAAAGTTTAGACCATTAGGTTGAGATAACTCAATGGTTCCGTATGAAAACTTTGGTGATGGTGAAAGGTCCTGACCAACGAGTTTTAAGCTTTCCCGAGAATATCTTTAGACGAGAGTTGAAGAGTAAAACTCGATCACCAACATTGAAAATGCGGTTTTTGATCTTTGAGTCGTGAAGCTTCTTCGTCCTCTCTTTATAAATCAAAGAATTCTCGTAAGCTTGATCACGAAGCTCATTAAGTTCATTAAGTTGAAGCTTCCGGTGATCACCCGCGGTTTTAAGATCGAAATTAGCATGTTTCAAAGCCCAATATGCTTTATGCTCTAATTCGATAGGTAAATGGCAAGACTTTTCGTACACTAACTTGTAAGGCGTACAACCAATTGGTGTCTTAAAAGCGGTACGAAATGCCCACAAAGCGTCATCTAGTTTGTCAGACCACGAGGCACGGTTTTCTCCAACCGTCCTTTCTAGAATACGTTTCAAACCACGATTGGACACCTCCACTTGACCGCTCGTTTGAGGGTGATAAGCGGTAGCAAGACGATGTGTGACCCCATACTTAGACATTACTTTAGCAAACTGATCATTACAAAAATGGGTCCCACGATCGCTTATAATAGCTCTAGGTGTTCCGAATCGGGCAAAAAGAGACTTCAAAAATTTTACTACAACTCTAGCATCATTTGTGGGGAGCGCCTTTGCTTCAACCCATTTTGAAAGATAATCAACGGCTACGAGGATGTATTTATTCCCATGTGAAGACGGAAATGGTCCCATAAAATCAATACCCCATACATCGAAGATTTCACAAACTTGGATAGCGTTTTGAGGCATCTCATCTCGTTGTGAAATTTTGCCTTGTTTTTGACACGTATCACAAGATTTGATCATCGTATGGGCATCTCGATATATGGTTGGCCAAAAGAAACCGGCATCAAATACTTTTCGAGCGGTGAGATTGGCACTATGATGGCCCCCGGTGGGTCCTTCATGACAAGCTTTGAGGATGTCAAGAGCTTCTTGCCCATGCACACACCGTCGAATGATTTGATCCGCACAAATACGAAAAAGATAGGGATCGTCCCAGAAATAATGTTTAACGTCCTTGAAAAACTTCTTCTTTTGTTGAGTCGTCATTCCTTTGATGATAAAATTCCCCGCATGGAAATTTGCATAGTCTGCAAACCATGAGGTACTCTCACTAGCTATCGCACCAAGAGTTTCTAAAGAAAAATGTTTATTTATGTCTTTGTTTTCTAACACATCCTTATGAGGATTCTCAAGTCCAGATAAATGATCCGCCGCAAGGTTCTCACTTCCTTTTTTTATCATGGATGGTGATATCAAATTCTTGTAGGAGAAGAACCCACCGGAGCAACCTCGTCTTAGCGTCTTGTTTGTTCATAAGGTACTTTAAAGCCGAGTGATCCGTATACACTATGCTTTTAGATAAGACAAGATATGGTTAAAACTTTTCAAAAGCATACACAATGGCAAGCATTTCCTTTTCCGTGGTAGTGTAATGAATTTGAGCTTCTGTCATTGGCTTGCTAGCTTAATGTATAGGCTAAAAGTGCTTCGATCTTCGTTGTCCTAAAACCGTACCAATCGCGAAATCACTTGCATCACACATGAGTTCGAAAGGTAGGTTCCAATCCGGGACAACTAAGATCGGAGCTTCGGTAAGCTTCTTTTTAAGAGTCTAAAAAGCATCAATACAATCCTTAGAAAACACAAACGGTGTTTCCTTCTCAAGAAGGTGAGTCATTGGTCTAGCTATTTTAGAAAAGTCTTGGATAAAACGACGGTAAAAACCTGCATGACCTAAGAAACTCCTAACACCTTTTACGGTAGTCGAGTGAGGTAGCTTAGCGATAACATCGACTTTAGCACGATCGACCTCAATTCCAGACTTTGAAATTTTATGCCCTAACACAATTCCTTCTCTACACATAAAGTGGCACTTCTCCCAATTAAGAACTAAATTCGTGTCTTCACACCGTTTTAGCATCTTTTCTAAATTGGAGAGGCATGAATCAAAACTATCCCCAAAAACCAAGAAATCATCCATAAACACTTCCATGGTCTTTTTGATCATATCATGGAATATGGCCATCATACACCGTTGAAAAGTACCGGGAGCATTACACAAGCCAAATGGCATGCGTCGGTACGCAAAAGTTCCATACGGGCATGTGAAAGTAGTTTTCTCCTGGTCTTGGGGATCTATTGGTATTTGAAAATACCCTAAAAATCCATCTAGAAAACAATAGAACTCATTCCCAGCTAATCTTTCTACCATCTGATCCATAAACGGTAATGGAAAATGATCTTTTCGATTCGCTTCATTTAATTTCCTATAGTCGATACAAACTCTCTATCCGGTAACTAAACGTGTTAAAATTAATTCATTCTCTTCATTAGCAACGACGGTTATTCCACCTTTCTTGGGAACACAATGCACTGGACTAACCCATGGGCTGTCAGAGATTGGGTAAATCATTCTGGCATCAAGAAGTTTTAGAACCTCTTTTTTGATTACCTCATGAATTTTTGGGTTAACCCGTCTTTGACTTTGAACCATAGGGTTGTAATCATCTTCCATCAAGATTTTGTGGGTACAAAACCGAGGTTCGATACCCTTGATGTCGGTGATTTTCCAAGCAATGACCCCTTTGTGAGATTTGAGCACTTTTAAAAGAGCATCTTTTTCATCATTTTTTAAACCTTTTGCAATAATTACTGATAACTTGTCGTTTTCTTCCAAGAAAGCATATTCTAAGTGAGACGGCAAATTTTAAACTCTTTTAATTACGGAGGGCTCTTCAATGAAGAATTCGCTCGGTGACTTCACTTTGTTTAAGGTCCATCGGAGGAAGTTAAAATGGGTCATTATTTAACAATTTTTCAATTAAGCAAATATCTTCCTCCGGATTGCAATCGGCATGATCAATTTCTGGTGAAATCGAATCATCCTTGAGATAAGCTTCGATTTCTTCCAAAATGAATTCGGAAGTAAATGGCACAGACGTCGGGGTGGGATTGCCACCCGAAGAATTAGAAAATCCTAGCAATTCCGGAGTATACTCCTCATAAACTGCATCAATGATATCAATTTGGTTTACCGACTTATCATTTGTAGAGGAGTATCTCATGGTTTGATCTAAATTAAAAGTGACGGCTTCATTATCAACCCGAAGGGTTATTTCTTCTCCATAAACATCAATTAAAGCACGACCGGTCCTCAAAAAGGATCTCCCAAGTATGAGAGGTACTCGAGGATCGGCTTCAAAATCGACAATAACAAAGTTGGTAGAAAAATGAAATTTCCCAACTTTGACAAAAACGTCTTCGGCGAGTCCTTTAGGATAAGTAATCGATCGATCCGCTAACTCTAAAGTCATCCGAGTTGGTGTAAGATCAGGTAAAGAAAGCTTTTTCCAAATAGAAAGGGGCATAAGATTTATGCTCGCGCCAAGATCGGCCAAGTCGTGACATACATCCATTCCCGGGAAATTACATGGAATAAGAAACTTGCCGGGATCTCCAAGCTTTTCGGGAAGCTTTTTGAGAAGCATCGCCGAGCAATTCTCGTTCAACGGTATCTTAGCTAACTCAAGCAACTTTTCCTTATTCATGAGCAAACTCTTAATCGTAGGAGCAAATCTTGGCATCAAAAGTAAAGCATCCGCGAAACTTATGTCAAAACGCAAATCTTGAAACATTTGAAAAATATTCTCTTTTTGATTCGAAGCTTTGTCACGGGACTTTTCTTGATTAAGTCGAGAAGGATATGGAATATTTGGCTTAGGTAAACTCTTCGGAACATCGGATTCCGGAATGGGAGTGGTTTTAGGCAAAGTCTTTGGAACATCGGGTTCCAGAATAGAAATGGGGATAACCGGAGGTGGGATTTGAGCGGTACTTCCTTGGAAATTAGATTGCTCCTTATCCGTTGTCTCCTCGGTTTCTCGTTCCACTACCCACTACACTTTTGGGGAGGAATTATAGGAATCGAGGTCCCTCGTAAGCAACACCACTTCGAGTAGATGATTGCATTCATCTCAACACCATTGGTGTGGAATGGATTACTCGGAAGAGTGCCCGAAGTTGAGGCTTGGTTTTGAAACAATCCACATATCATGTTTGCAAATTATTTTGAAAAGTAGTTTGTTGATTCATCATGACGGCTTGTTGAGATTTTATTGTTTTTTGAATTTCATTCTTAAGGTCCTCCTTTCAACGAGCGATTTGGTTGTTGCCTGTTTCTTAACATTTTAGATCGTATATCTCTGTGTAACTCGAAAAAAAAATCAATTGAAATCTCTGTTAACTTGATTACAGGCCACTTTGAAAAGTGTTGGTTATGAAATCCTTGGTTTATGAAAATATCGGTAGGCATGATTATTTTGAGCTTGAAAACCTTGATTTCCATGAAAATTATTTCCCCGATTAAAATTATTCCCTTGACCTTGATTTTGATTAAACCTATTTTGACCATTGTTTTGCACCAGAGCAAAACCTGGTGGTGCCATTTGATTACTAACACGGTTCAGAGGGTTAACTTGATTGTAAGTACCCGTGGTCGCACAAACACTAACTTGATTGTTATCAGTAGTCGGACAATTGTACCAAGAATAGGCACCACTACAAGTAACGACAAGTTTCCTCAACCGTTTAAAAACCCGGGACGGGGTGACAACTTTCTTAGAAAAAATCTCGACTAAGGTCGAAAGTTGATCCGCAAGCTTATCAATTCTCTCATCCGTCTTACTATCACTTTTCCTAGAAGTCGTATTCATCCTAGAAGCATTTGGTTTGTTTCGTGAATAACGTACTTTTGATTTATTCTCAATTATATTCAAGGCCTCTCTAGTCGTCTTACTCAAAAGATTTCCACCTGCCGCGGCATTTAAGGAGTCTTGATCGTTGTCGTTTAAACCGTTATAAAAGGTATCAACTTGAGTTAACTCCGTAAATCCGTGGTGGGGACAAGCTCTAAGCATTTCCTTAAATCGTTCCCACGCTTCACTAAAGACCTCATTCGAATTTTTGGGTAAAACAAGATATTTATATTCTTTAAGAGTGAGTGAATCTTCGAAGGAGGGAAAAATTGATTCACGAATATAGTAACGAGATCCTCCCAAGTCAAGATTGAATTAGGAGGTTCTTTCTCGTACCAAGTTTTAGCAGCCCCTCGAGTGAATAAGGAAACATCATTAGCTTAATCACATCGTTTGGCACATTCCTAAATCGTAGAGTCGAGGTAATCCTTTTGAAACTATTGATATGAGCATGAGGATTTTTGTTTTCTAAACCGTGAAACGGGTTTGCTTGAACCAATTGTAACAAATTTGTTTTAATCTCAAAATGATCCGCATTAATTTCTGGTAAATGGTGCAACGATAGTACGAAGCTCGGGTTCGACTATGTTTGGAGCACGTCCTTTATTTCGACGTCTCGGAATGGTTACGTTTGAATTATTTGGAAAATTGGAATTTCTAGTGCGCATGCACTAAACAAGCAAATGAAATAATAAAAGAAATGAGAAAAGGAAATATTTTTGTTTACCGAATAATTAACAACTTAGGGTAACTCACTAAAAGTTAAATAAATTTTACAAAAGAGGTGCGACTTTTTCGAAGTGACACAAACGGTAAATTTTTTTTAATCTTGGATTCAGACTTTATTGATGGAAATACCGTCATTTGAAGTAGTATTTTGTTGGTGTTCTTTACCAACTTGTAAATTTTTTTGTTATAAACACAAATTAACGCGAAATATCGAAAAATCCGGAAGAGAAAATATTTTTGTATTTTTGTTTTTAATCTTCTACTTATACTAAAAAGAAAAGAAAAATATTTTAACTTTTTAATTTATTTTTTTTATTTACTTAAAAGCGTAACTTTCAAAAACGAAAGGTTCTCCAAATCACGATCGACAAACTTCAAACGAAAGAATCTTAATCACAAATCCCCGGCAACGGCGCCAAAAATTGATCGTTGAAAATAAATATATAATATACGTATAATATATAAGTATAAAGAAAATTACTAAAAATCCTTGAGGACAAAGATTAGAAGCAATTTCTACACAAAAATATTATTCGTTAAACCGATAAGTGACTACCGGGTCATTTTCCCAAAGATTTATGAAATTGAGACCACGTTTGTTGTTTGGACAATGATTTGAATTGGTTTAAAGATGATTTGTTTTCTAAAATCGTAAAAGTGAGAAAATTAAAGGACAATTAAATCTAACTTTAATAACGGGAAATTAAACTTTAACTAAAAACGCAAAACGGGAACCTAAACGGTGACTAAAAACCCTAAATTTTTAAAAATAAACCTAAAATGAATATTTCATTTTTAATAGACTCTAATTAACTAAAAAGTAAGATTAAAGAAAACTAGAATGAAAACGGAGTTGATTTGAGCTTAAAAACACGAAAAACGTGAATAGGAATGAATCCCGTTCTTTAAAAAAATGAAATTTTGCAATTTAAACCCTACAGAAGCAAAACTATTTTCCTAGTACTATAGATAAAAGAAAATTTCTAAAAAAGATTATATTTTTTTGACTTTTTTATAATTTTTTTTATGAATTAAAAAACGATATTTAAAGAAAATATAAATATAAAAATTTCTAAACATTTTATAAAGAATTCTAAAAAACTGCTTGAGACAATAAGGAATCTAAGAAAAAATAAAGTGCGGAAACACAGCATTATCGAAAAAGCTGTGTAATAAGACAAATTAGCTTATATACTTAAAGAGCAAAAACTCTTATTATACTAAAAGAGCTAAAATGTGTATAAGTAATTAATTTTGCAACACAAAACTGAAAAAGACCCCAGGGCACGTTGGTAGGGAGTGTGTGTTGAGGCTTTTAAAAAGGTTGAGGATGTTGAGGTCGGGGGTTCGAGCCTTGCTCACCCCCGACTTCCATTTTCCTTTTTTTTTGAAAAAGTTTAAAAAGCAAAGTTGAAAAACAGCTTAATGTGAAATTTTTTTGTGAAAACAACTTTTTTCAAAATCAAAAATAAGCTAGAAATTAAGCTGAAAAAATGACAGTTTAGACTTAAAAGGATTTATAAGTTTTTAAACTAAACTAAATAAGCTATAAAACTTGAATAAGCTAAAAACAGACTTAAATAAGCTACAAACTACTTATAACTAACCTAATAAGCAAAACTTAACAAGAAATAAGCTAGAAAATCACTTAACTCTTTTTGGCTTCTATTTTAACAAACTAAAGAGAACTAATAAGCTAAAATAAGCTGAGACCTAATCAAATTAAACTAAACTAACCTATACTAATCTAATAAGCAAATATGAATACGATTTAAGATAAGATAATAAGCTAAAAGCTAAAAGGAAGAAATAAGCACTTAAGTGCAAACGATTAACCAAACAGCCCCTTAAGGCACCTTTGAGCTTATTTTTCAATAAGCTAAAGATCCTTATGGATTTTTGGCTTATTACCCTAAAAAGTATACCTAGAATACTACTTAAAACAACTTTCAAAAAGCATTTTGAAAATCAAAAACTTAAAGAAAAAGCTAAGTGAAAATGGCTTTTTGACTCAGTGCCTGCTGAGTTTTCTTTTGGTTTTGAAAAGACAAATTACTTATTTGCAGCTTAAAAACAGATAACCAATTAAACTTATTTCTAAAAGGTAATTTGAGACAAATGATTACTGACCTAAAAACTACTTATGTTTTGAAAATCAAGACCTATAAACTAAAATAACCCTTTGATTTTTAACCCTAAAATTGACTATTTGTCTATTTTTCCTATCTGATACACATGACACTTAAATGTCCAAAACTTAAATCTAAAAGTGCAGACAATAGGACTTGGTTTTGACACTTTAAAAACACTAGACTAAGGGCAAATGAAACAGTTTAATTACCTAAAAAAATTAAACTAAAAATGCTTACTAAAATAAACTAATGATGACAGATTTAAACTAGCTACTAGCAAACTTTATAAAAAAACTAGATTAAGCCTATTTAACTTGTTAACCCTACTCTTATAAACCTGGTTATGAGATTTAAAATGAAAATGAAGGACCAAATGGCCTATGGCAGTACTAACTCTCAGTTAGTACTGCTATGCCAAACACCTCCTTATTTCCTTAAATATCCATTTTAAGCTTATAAAAGTGAGAATTAATGATTAAATATCAGATACCAGATATTAATAATCATTTAACAGCCCTAATAAGCATATTTAAGCTATTACTTTAGCCAGAATAATCAGCTATAACACTATGCTAATATTTTTGGTTTTTTAAATGTTTTTATGACAGATTTAAGATAAATGATTAACACTATAAAACCTTACGAAAAGATGTATCAAATATGGTGAACTCACTTAGGAAGCGACGCTAATAGATTTGCATGTCTCAAGACATCAACCTCGATATAAGTGATGAAAAGGACCATCGTCATGCCATTTGTCCGTCCAAAAAGAAGTGTTTCTCAGCCATTACCCAAACCAACATTTTCTTCAAGAATTTGCATCAGGTCGATACCTTATAGAATTAAGAGCATGCATCTCAACGGATTAATCTAACCAAGGCGAATGTCGTAAAGACTGACGATAGGAAGAAACGGCCCATGATTGCCATGCATAGCTTGAATGAAACGAGACCACCAAGAAGAATCTTGAGAAAAAAAGCGCCAAATCCATTTAAAAAGGAGAGCTCGATTCGTAGCATAAAGACTAGAAACCCCGAGACCACTTGAAAAGACAAATTACTTATTTGCAGCTTAAAAACAGATAACCAATTGAACTTATTTCTAAAAGGTAATTTGAGACAAATGATTAATGACCTAAAACCGATTAACTATGATCCCTAATCTACTTGTATGCTAAAAATCCAATCCTAACTCTAATTCCAACCATCTAAAAATCAAGCTTAAAACTAGCTTCTTTCCTGTTTTCTTATCTGGTGCAGTTTGCACAATTGAAACACAAACCAAACTAGACAAAGTGCAGACCAAAGAGACCAATTCTAACACAGATCTAACAAACAACTGAAAGCAAATGAGGCTATGACAATTACTAGATTTGATTGAAGCTTAAAATGCAAATGAGACTAGACAGATTTGAGCTTAACTCATTTTCAATCATGAAAACTTGTCTTAACAAAATTCAGCTTATAAATCCAACTCAGACTAACTTAATTAAGAAGCTAAAACCAAGTCAAAGGACAAATAGGCCACAAGCAGTACTAACTTGTAGTTAGTACTGCTGACCCAAACACCCCTTTATCTCTTCAAATTTCATTTTCAGCTTATGTTAATGAGATTTAAAACTCAAAACTCAAATACCAGATGCTAGACAGCTTATAACAACTTTGATAAACATTTATCAACAAGCAAATAAGCCAGAATCAAAGAGCTTAAAACTATGCTACTTTTTTTTGGTTTTTTTTATTGATTTTAAGACAGATTAGAGAAAACTAATATTTAATACTAAAAATCAAACACAACTAGCATATAACTATTACAATAAGCATAAGTAAACTATACTAATAGAAATAAGCAAACAAATAAGCAGATTAAGCAATTTTACACTTGAGAATTAAAGACAGAAAAGGTAAATGGGAACTTACAAATGCCTTAGCTTAATAAAGGCTAAATAAGCTCGTGGAGCTACTCTACAGCTCTAGCTTATCACAAGGATAAGCTAGTAAAAGTCCCATAAGCTCTTCCATTGTAAGCTTATCATCCAAAAAAAACTCAACTCCATATATAGCATAAGTATTAACTGATTTTAATTGTTCAGGTAGATTAATGATTGATTGAGCTCAATTCCAAGCTTAGAGACTTAAGATGAGCTTATGAGAGCTTATGATTGATTTGAGAGCTTATAGAAGATAAGAGCTTTTAGAAATTTGAGAACATACTAAGCAAAAACATATTTAACAAAGTAACTAATATTTCATTGATTTAAAATAGATACAACACTTAAAATGGAAATTACAAGAGTTTTAATATGAAAATTACACTTAGATGAAAAGATTACAAAAGCTACTTTAGAAAACTTAAAGATTCAGAAAAAAAAGTAGAAGACGTGTTGTATGTGAGTGAGTAGCTCTCTTTATAGCCTTGAGATGAAGCTTCTAGGTCCTCAAGTCAGTTAGACGCTCCCTTGATCTTGTCCCTTAAATCATTCTAATCATTGGATCCATTTTCTCAACCGTTGGATTGATTAGATGAGAACATGGATTGACAACGTGGCATTCCGTGTGTCAGACCCCTTTGTGCTTCTTTTGCACTAGATTTAGTGCTAAATCTCAATCATTGGTGTGTTTCTTTAATTGCCGGTGTGTCCTTCCTTGTGTGCTTGGACCAATAAGAGCTCTCAATGACGTATAACTCTACCACATCATACTTTGTCACTTGAATTGTTGAGCCACGTCCTCAATTTGGATTTACCCCATGATTTTGACGTGAGGGTAAATGAAGAAGATGATGAAAAGCAAAAGGGTTTTGGCGCCCTTATTTTTTTATTAATCGTTTGTAGATTTGACTGGGGGTTTGGGCTTTGACTTGGGTAAAAGGTTGGGCCATGGGTTTTTATTTAAAGAGATTGGGCTCAGTTTGGGTTGATTATTGAGATAACGATCATTATCTCTTATAATATAAAGAGATAACGGTGTTAGGGCTTTAAGGGTTATTTTTGAATTAAGGGTTAACTATGAGGGACTCTTTTGGGTATTTTAGGGTTTTGACTTCACATGTTTGACCAGGGTTGACTTATTGACCAATGGTTGACTAGAGTTGACTTTTTGATCCTTCTTGCTATCAAATCACCGGCTCTTGTACACTCTTTCCTTTCCCGTGTCTGTGTTTGTCTGGTTTTGACCGTTTTCTTGTGATATTTGCATTATCCGTACCTACACATTCACAAACCACAAAATACACAAATACCATCATATTTTTGCATATTTTAATCATTTAAGGGCCATTTTTGATATAGAAAGGATATGTGATTTCTCACATATCATTCACCCACAAAGAAAGCATTTCGAATTGACAATCGACGTACCAGACGAATCATTGAGACAATTCATGTAGATTTTGATGAGCTGA